>CAKALG010005244.1:0-14505 GCA_916700815.1 Helicolenus hilgendorfi
GAGGTAGACTTGTTATGGGGTCAGTGGAACAACACTGAAATTAAAATAGCCAGGTCATGATAGCTGCTACACGTGTACATACAGTCCTCGACCAAAATAACAACAAAGAATCTATGGACTGATCACACGGTGACATTGTGTTCAGGCTGCTCTTCTGTTTGACGAGTCACGTCTTATGCCCTTGTGGTTCTTTGTCACGCCCCTTAGCGTCACTTTTGGTTTATTTATTTTTTTGGTTAAATAAACACTTAACACTGAACATTGTGAACACGGAACACGAACGAACAGCTGATTGGAACGTGAAAGTGAAACTTAACACACAGGACACGAACAGCTCCAGGCTCTCCTGAATGAAAGCCTTGTTTGTTGGACCCATCCACCTTCCCTCCCACCTGCCCTGTGTGCGTGTCTTTTCGCTCTTTAAACTACGTCGCCACACTCCTGGCGCACTTTCTCAGAGCGTTTAGTGTTGCCGCAGATGGGTTTACATTGTAGGCTCTAAAGGGTGCCTTGTGCGGCGGTATCGCACGCCGACGGCCGTGACAAAGTGTCAGTTTTTGTCACTCTGGGAATGAGAACGGGCTGGTTTTTCAGGACAGTGCGACATGTTGGATGAAATGTTAAGTGATTATTAATTTTTTACCATTAATCACATTTTTTTTTTTCTCCAGGATTTCCTGTACGTGTTCCCCACCTCCATCCAGGCTGCCAGGGCAGGTAACGCCATCCATGCTATCATGCTCTACAGGAGGAAACTGGACAGAGCCCAGATCAAACCAGTGAGTACAGAGCTCCTCTGTTTCTTCCTTGTTTCACTTCTTAAAAGATTTTGAATGAACTTTGGTTAATCACAGACCTTATGCAAGCTGTGATACAAACCACATTAGCACATGCAGTATTTGACCATATCACTCCTATGTAAATGTTTAACTTTCTCATTTATGATTTATTGATTATTAGCTGTTATCTCAGTGTGTTTGACTTTTAAGTTTACAATGAGAACTGCTTATCTTTCACAACCGTTTCTTGTGAACTCTTAAAGTAAGTGTGTTATCTCACCAGTGATTGTGTAGATTCCTGATATTATCCTCAGCTCACTGTGTCTAACTCTGACTTTGAATGAGCCATGCACTGCTGAGCTTTTTGCTTGTTTTGATGGAAGTAGAGCTGTGTGATTAGCGGCAAAGCGAAATCACAAGCATTTTTCTGAAGGCTTAATGAAATAAGGCTCAGTTAATGCTGGTGATTTCACTGACACACATCAGTGTCATCTTTTCCCGCTCCTCTTGTCAGTCCTTCTCCTTTACCAACCTGCATGATGCTTAAGTGCAAATTCTTTTTACATTTGCACAATCCTGATTCTACAACAGAAGTACACACTGATCTCTTGCAAAGACCCGATTTGTATGCATTTAGACAAACATACAATGCATGTGCTTGCTCTGTTACACACTCACATTCGGATGTCTCTGTTTTACTGTTTTGTCCCTTCGCTGTGTCGGACGCTGCGTTAGATATACTTGTTGGCGAACAAGGTTCCTCTGTGTTCGGCTCAATGGGAGCGGATGTTTAACACCACCCGCGTCCCTGGTTTGGAGACAGGTAAGAGGAGGGCACATCTCCGCCGTGCCCTGTGACCCCTAGCTATTGCCACGGCAACAGCCATTGGAAACCCTGACTACCAGACTCATTGTCAACAGCACAGCCCTGAAACTACTTCTCATTGGCTTTTGTTACTTTTATTTTAGGCATCTATTTGGCAGATACATATATTTAAATTTGTTAAGTGTAAATATCTTAATTTCAGTACAAATCGTACTGCAAATATCAGGGCCTTGCTGGTGGCATTGAGATGGCAGACCCCTGGTTTCTGGACCCTGCTCACGTCTCTTTCCCTGGCAGCCTTCTCAGGTCCCTTCTCTCCTCCTTAAGACTGCTTACCAAACCAATCCTCACCTCTCTCTCTCTCCACTTCATCCATGCTCCCGTCCGCGTAGGTGTGTGTGTCTGCTGCCGCTCTCTGGGGGATTTTAGTGAATTAGTTTGTCATCTCTGTGTGTTTGACTCTCCCCTTTTGCTTTTCAGCTCATGCTCCTACACACTATTCCCATGTGCTCAGCCCAATACGAGCAAATGTTCAACAGCAGTCGTGTCCCAGGTGTAGACACAGGTAGAGTCCTTAGCAGTGCCGCCTCCTCCACACTACTACTCCTACTGTACTTCTCCTTGGGACATTTTGTCCATGTGTTTGAATTAGAAATAATCTGACCTCCATGAATAAATAATGCATGTGTGAAGGTCTGTGCACATTGAAGGACTAATTTGCATGTGTACTGAAGTCTAGTGTTTGAGAACAGCGATAGTGTTAAGGTAAGACCTGGAAATGTCAAACAGTGTTACGCTGGCCTGAATACATAAGTATATATATATATTTATAAAGGGAATTTATTGGTTTTATTTCCCAGTATGGGTTTACGTAGTTTGAAAGACCACTTTAACTCCTCGGTGGTGCTCCTAGTTAGTTTAGCATCTAAAATGAATAAATGACCTCTGAGGGAGCAGGAAGCCATTCTGCTGCAGACATTTTGTGATGAGCAACCTAAGCAAGAACTTTGTTGAAACTTGGGATTAAGTGCTGTTGTAGAACTAAAATGATATGTAGCATGCACCATAGCATGTCAGTGTGGACAGGACCTCCTAAACAAGATATAACACTCAGTCCTATAACCAAGGCGAGGATCAGTTCAGTAGTAAAGCTCAAAGCTTAAAGTCTCAGGACAAACACCTTGAGCTGTGATGTCATCTATCATCTGGCTGTAGAGGACACAAGTGAATTATGATTTATTTTAAATTAATTTAAATGTAATAAGAAAAGTAGTGAGATTCAGTGTTCAAAAATTTGAATAAAATACAAATGTTGTAGGCTGTAATAGGTTAAATATTAAGTGTTAAATAGAATTTATTTCTTAGTGTTTAAAATAATGGGCTCTCAGTGGTCCGTCCCCATATTGATATTCACATTGCTGGAGGTGTGGGGGCCAAGTGTTACCTGGATGCGAGGCGATTGTTGTTCTTGTGGTTGGTCCTAGCGTAAGTATCCCCTCCTCTGTCTTGCCTGAAACAAGGGCAATGCTTGTTTGAACACCATGAGTATCACCAAAACAATACCACAACGGTGTATCAAAGATGCAAGTGATGTTTTTGAATTGGGTTTCTTCTGGTTGTGCACAGTGCTGTTCAAACAAACATTGCCTCAATTCATTGTATTCTAAACCACCACCCTGTTCCCAAATTACTTTCCCTTTTCATCTCACTTCCCGCACGTCCCATTTCAAGCTGCTTTAGTTTTTGAACCGGATAGAAGTCCCTCCCATCATGTAGTAATTCAGTTGTTTGTTTATTTTGCCCCTCAAATTAATATAAGAAGGATGTCCACAAAAATAAATTAAAAAAACAGCCCTCAACAAAGGTATGTTGCTCTTAACAGAAATCTGTGGATGTTGTGGATATCACATCATTTCACCACTTGGACCAAGATCGGGTTACTAACACTTCTATTGTTCCCAGAGATGAAATGCTGTGACATCCACGCTCCATTCGAACTGCTGCCTTCTTTTTGAGATTTTAATCATATCCATTTTCAATTTTAAGATGCACCAGGATACATGTGCAAACATATAAATCTTCTCCCCTCTGACACCAGCCCCAAACACTCCAATTGTCTTTCTCTGTTTTCCTCTTCCTCTCTCTCCTTACCGTTCCTCCCTCTCTCCCAGACATCCTTCAGCACGTGAATGAGAGCAAACACATAGCTGTGTATCACAAGGGCCGGTTCTTCAAGGTGTGGATGTTTTATGACGGCCGGCTGCTGTTGCCACGGGAGATAGAGCAGCAGATGGAGAAGATCTTGGCCGACAAGTCTGAGCCATTGCCAGGAGAGGAGAAACTAGCCGCACTTACAGCAGGGGACAGGTGGGTGGCATCACTGAGCGAGCTGCAGCCGGTATTGATGAGACCACACAATTTATACTAGGGCTGCGGTCGAAAAGTCTTTTTTGCTTAGGAAGGTTCCTAACGGAGTGAAACGACCCGGAAGTATCTAAGTGGTAGCCATGATAAGAGCTGTTTGAATTCTCTACACGCTAAGGAAGGGTGCTGCAATGCTTCCTTTATCATCTCCTTTAGCAGAGGATACACTGGACCATCCTTTAGCAAAGGAAAGGAGATAATGCCGCCCCACAATTCCTTGCAGCCACAACTTTTAAAGCGACGCACCATTCTGCAGCTCATGAAAAGAAATGATATGCCCATCTTGCATATTTTCAGACAGTCATATACTAATGGGATTCATGTTGATAAATATGAGTGGGCAGTGACAACCATTTAGTTTTACTTTATTTCTGTTTCTTTCGAACAGGTAACAAATACCTAAGTAAAAAACAGAACAACAATAACAAATAAAATGAACAGTAAATATATAGCGAACAAATAATCAACATAAATAAATATTACGTCCGAAAAAGAGTGGGAAGAAATATAGGCCTACATTTAATGGTTCTACTCCTTCACTATAACTCTAAAATTAGCTCAATATTTATCATATAAACTTTGTTGTAGGTTGTAAGTTATTCCTTTTTTATTTCAATTCCAACCTTGGTAATGAAGTGATTTTTTTTTTTAACCGGTTGTCACATGTTTGGTAAGATAATCATATAATTAGGTGTTGATGTAAAGTGTTCCTGCAGCAGAAGGAGCTGTGTTATCTCTCTGTCACACACCGTGGGTGAAGAAGCCTGAGAGTTTGGAGCAGTTTAAGAACGCACGGGGGGGAAGCAGAGCTTTTTGTAGTCTATCTTCAGAATATTGTAGTTTTACCACAGCAGAACTACGTCGATAACATCCGCCGCCATCGCATCATAACTACAAAGCCTAGTGTAAGTGCGGTCGGATTCTCTTAACACCGCGGTTGTCTTTTCCCAAGTCCTTTTTTCCTTCTCATCTTTCCTTGACCTCATGACGTTTTCCACCGAGGTCAAGGAAAAGTGGTGAGGAAAATACGTCAGTTCGTAATCTTTTGACTTTTCGACCGCAGCCTCAGACCCTTAAAGCCTCTGAATACCCACACAGGTGTTTTTCATTATTCTGGCTGATTAGATCTCTGCTCAGGTTGAAGGTGCTATGATGAGACATTTAGGTCACAAATCTTTATCTACCAATAAGAATGATAAAGGTGTAATTTGTCCCGCCCTAACAGGTGCAACATACCTAACAGGAGACTCTGGAAGATGTCAATCAATTAGTCTAAACACGCCCACACAGTCCTGAGCAGAGGTCTAATTAGCCAGATTAATTGAAAACACGTGTGTGAGTCCTCATAGTCACCCATTAAAACCACAATTTTGATTCCACGGCCGTTACGGTGTAAAATCATGCATTCTATAATATCGGGCCTCGGCTTCGAAATTGTAGTTTTCCACCTGATTGTGTCATTTTCTCAAATTTGCCCTATGGGACTAATACATGCAATTTTCCTCCATGGTTTTCAGTACTAGGGTTATTGCTGCTGTATTGTGGAGCACTGCAATGTTTGATTCAGTGCATCAAAGTCAATGTTGTTGCTAATCATTAACATACCCCAGACTGTGAAAAAAGAATTCCTCGCACTGAGGAGAAGCGTGTAGGCCTACCTGCTGTGAGGCATTGCCTGAGATCTACCTGTTATTTGACATTGTGCAGGACCCCGTGGGCCCAGGCACGTGAAACCTTCTTCGCCCGCGGTAAGAACAAGCAATCTCTGGACGCCATTGAGAAGGCAGCCTTCTGCGTAACCCTCGATGACACCGAGCAGCGCTACGAGGCAGACAACCCGGTCAAGTCTCTGGACAGCTATGCTAAATCCCTCCTCCACGGAAAATGCTACGACAGGTGGGGCAGATATAATTGATATGTTTTGTTTCTGATTGTTAAAGAGTTTGCGGGGTGAAGTTCATACATGAATAAACTGAAGGTCTTCATTCTTTTTTTGTCATTCAGGTGGTTTGATAAATCCTTTAACCTGATCGTTTTCAAGAACGGCACCATGGGACTGAACGCAGAGCATTCCTGGGCTGATGCTCCAATCATTGGCCATCTCTGGGAGGTACATCATTTTTTTGTATCTATTAATTTCAATTTTTTTTTGCAATAAACCATGTCAACCATGTTTTTGCATTGTAATTATGTCACCAAGAATAATTTAAGAAATTAATATCGTAGTTTATCTTTGGGTATTATCAAAAAAAATAGTTTTACTTTTTTTACAAAAAATATATTAAACTATCTCAACAACTTGAACTAATACAGTGAAAAACAAATGTATTTATATCCTGATTGGCATGATGTCTGACTTAATTGAGTTATATCTTGACTGTGCGTTGCAGCATGTTCTCTCCATGGACCCCATTAGGTTGGGCTATACTGATGAGGGTCACTGCTGTGGGGAGCCCCACCCCTACATGCCAGGTCCTCAGAGGCTGTCGTGGGACATCCCTGCTGAGGTAAGAAGATCTAGTTCCTTCAACGTGTTGTCCGACCGTGTGTGTCAAGTGTTTGGCCTCACTCGACGGTGGGGAGAAAAACTGTCCGTCATAAAGAGGATGGAACACGATAATCTTTAAAACACTGCGTCTCTCCTGGAAGACATCCGTTGTCTTGCATTGCACTCGTTTGTACACGTCAAAAGTGACAGAAATAGTTTGTAAATAATGAAAAAAAGAGAGAGAAGTTCCAACCCTGCTTACTTTCTCACCTCTGCACAGCTGGCCAATCACTGTGCGAGTGTCGAATTGTCGGTTTTGGAAAGCTGACGGATGCAGCCCCCCCAACTCAGACGCCAGAAAGGTGTGGGGTGAGGGTGTTCACGCAGCTGTTTGACCATCTGATGAAGCATACTAACAGCTTAAGACTGCTAGGACACCTTGTACACTGGGCTGATACCTGAGATTTGTTATTCATGAGCCTTGACTTCCCTCTGCTGGTAGCTTGAACTTATGTGCACCAGTGGTGGTATTTTATTACTTCAATTCCAAGATGTAGAGAAAAGGCTGTTGGGTATTGTTTATTTGAAATTCAAACTGGTGTTAAGCCTAAGAAGTACTAATGCCGCTGATATCCATTTTATTAATCTGAGCTTTCTTAATTGTTTTTGTTCTATGCCTATGTTGTCAGCCATGCCATGCCATCTGCTCAGTGTAACAGATGACTCTGTCCCGTCCTCTAGTGCCTGGAGGTCATCGAGAGCTCTCTGACAGTAGCCAGGAATCTGGCTGACGATGTCGACTCTCACATTTTCCCCTTCAACGACTTTGGCAAAGGTCTGATTAAGAAGTGCCACACCAGTCCTGATGCCTTCATCCAGATCGCCCTACAGCTGGCCCATTACAGGGCAAGTACATACATCTCACTGGTTTCTACGCCAAATGTTATGATGTAATAGCAGTTGA
This sequence comes from Helicolenus hilgendorfi, assembly GCA_916700815.1. Classification (NCBI taxonomy): domain Eukaryota; kingdom Metazoa; phylum Chordata; class Actinopteri; order Perciformes; family Sebastidae; genus Helicolenus; species Helicolenus hilgendorfi. The sequence continues at coordinate 7,482 of CAKALG010005244.1, forward strand.
ATGCATTTATTTATGTATTTATTTGTCATTTAGTGTCTCTTGCATGTTACGCTTCTAATTATAATAACTGATACAGTCCAGTGACATTCCTCTGAAATTCCAGCAGAGGGCAGTCTCAACCTGCCGGCCAACGTGTCATTCAAGACTGTGAAAAGTTGTCTGAATGATTTAATCAAAACTTTGTCCAGCTTAAGGCTGTATTTTGCAGTTTGTTTTGCAGTTTATTTGATAATGCTTAACACAGCACAAGCACATATGAAATAGTGTTTGACATCTTTGTAAAGTTTTGTTGCTAATTGGCACTTAGCCTTAGACAATTGCCTTGGATAGCGAAGTTGGTAATGGTAGCTAAGATATGGTATTTCCTTGTGTTTCTGTTATTTATTCAATCCCTTGTATGTGTAAATGTAAGAAGTCGCTGAAGAAGTCGCTGACCGTTATTTGTAATTATCAACATCTACTGTTAAGTCATTTACAATTAGTAAAACAACTTTGTGTGGTTCGTCTTTTTAATGCTAATCCATACTGTCTCTCAACAGGACAAAAAGAAGTTCTGCCTGACATACGAAGCCTCCATGACGCGTTTGTTCCGGGAGGGCCGGACAGAAACTGTGCGCTCTTGCACCATGGAGACTTGTGCCTTTGTCCGTGCCATGATCGGAGGCGAGATAGTAAGGCCAAACACCAGCAACACACCACACCTATGATTACAGCGCTATGCTTAGTCACTGATTGTTAGTCCAGTATGCAGATCATGCTCTTTAATAGTTTGACTTTTATCTCTTTGCTGTCCATTTCAGAGAGAAGATTGTCTCAAGTTGCTCAAACTGGCAGCAGTGAAGCACCAAAACTTGTACCGCCTGGCGATGACAGGACAGGGCATCGATCGCCACCTTTTCTGTCTCTACGTGGTTTCTAAATACCTGGGAGAAGACTCGCCCTTCCTCAAGGAGGTACGTGCTGTTGTTGCAAGTTGTCGTGAGATTTCTGCTCATAAAGCTGGAACGATTGCCCCCACCAATGTGATATCGTCCATGTGAATCAGCACAGAGCAGTTTACTGTATTCTTACTGATTTCACAACAATACAATCAAAGTGGCTCCGAGTACATCTGCTCACTTCTTCAAACGATGATGAAAAGTTTGACAATTTTGCACTTAAAATGACTGTTTCCAAGATTTGGGTCTCAGCCCAGTTCTAGGTTAAAGGGGCCTTTTTAAACAAATCAAGCTGAGTTTTGTTTGGACTCGTTGTAAATTAAGCCTACTTGAATTCTCTAAAGGAATATTATTGGTGTAACTCCTGAAGGAGTGGTAGTTGGTTGGATTTAATCTTGTCCAGGACTCCATAGGTAAAGAATAACTAATGCAATTTTTTGAAGAGGAAGCAGCCTTTAAAAACGAGGATTGAATATTCTAGATTAAGCTTTACTTCTGATTAAACTGGCTCGCTAAATTTACAGGCTCATATAATCATTTCAAAGTAGGCTTCTACTTACTTTTCTATGGTAAAAGTAAGTAACAAATGTGCATGCTAAGCTGTCATAGCATTTAACTCAGGCAAATGAATGAAAAAAAACACTTTTCTCCACCTTCCACTTAACATGTGACACGGCATATTTAAATCCAGCTCATCACTGTGTTATATAACACGTGCTACATTTGGCCTTACCTTAATAACTTTCCGCTGAGTATCTAATAAAGAAAAAATTGCTTCTACATCAGGCTAGATAAACACGTTACTTGGGCCGACAACACGGTGTGAGTTTGCTTTGACCGGTGAATTAAATGTATGTTACCTATATGTTTAGGTCCTGTCTGAGCCGTGGAGGCTGTCCACCAGTCAGACGCCTCTGCAGCAGCTGGAGCTGTTTGATCTGGTCAGACACCCCGAGTATGTGTCCTCCGGAGGTGGATTTGGACCAGTGAGTTACCCATCAGTCATTTTTAAAGAAGGTTGTGCAGTCTTTCTGCAATTTGAAAATATTAAAGGTGCTATTGATAACATTGATAATATTCAGCCACTAGATGTCACATTCTCCATCCCCCGTTCCATTGCATTCACTTCACAACAAGTTGTTGCCAGGCACTTACCGTCAATCACAGCCATTTATCCATTTTTTCCACACTAACTGACGTCCCTGAGATACCACGCGATACCAGCATTGTTTAACTTTCGGCTCACAAGCCTTGTTAGAAGTGGGAACCAAACGTCAGACATCTTCCACAGAGATAAACATTACATTCATTTTGGACCCGCCAAAATTTTCAAAATGATTAACTCAATCCAAATTTTTTTCAGGAAAAGCCATACTTTTATTCAGCACCTTTCTAAAGGCTCTGTGGATGTATTATTTTTTTTTTTAAATATTTGTCTACATAAAAACATTATCATAAGACCTTTAAGTCATGCAGTTTGTGTCCTTTATGGATGGATAAATATTTGTTTGGTCTTCACTAAGGGATTACACGTCACACAAAGTATATTTCCGTCCACCTGTATTTATATTTAATTTAATTAGGGTCTGTATATAGATGTCAGAAATTCCCACTTTTTGGAAATATAGTTTGTAAACAATGGTACTACAACTTCCGTGTCCGTCACGTGACGCCATTGGGCCCAAACAAACTTTTTCCCATAGACTTACATTGGGAAAGAGACATCTGTAACTCGGCGGATCATTTTTTTTGAGGTCCAGACCTCTGCTGGAGCGAGAGCTGGGAGGTGGGGTTAAAGGAAACGCTACTGCGCCTGCTCTATGGGCCCAATGGATGCAGAAGATCGCCGGATGATCCGGGTACTTTATCTCTTAGCAGTCGAGCCATTTTGGCTTCATGCGCCACTGAGCAACTCTCATAGGAATGAACAGGAGCCTGCCTTTCAACGCTGTAACCAGTTCTCTGTATACAGCCATGGGTTTAACTCACATTTCTTGTGTCCTAAAGGTGGCTGACGATGGCTATGGCGTCTCCTACATCATTGTTGGTGAGAACCTCATCAACTTCCACATCTCCAGCAAGCACTCGAGCCCAGAAAGCGTAAGTTCAGTTCGCTAGACAATTTAGATTCTTGTACGTCCATTACTTGATTACTTGGAAGTGACTTATTAAAAGCAACTTTCCCCTTTTTTTTTGCTTTATTTCAGGACTCGCACCGTTTTGGCGCCAACATCAGACAGGCCATGCTCGACATACTGGATCTCTTCGAGCTCGACAAGAAAACCAAGTGATTGGCCTTCTTGACATCAGAAGTTGTTTTTAGCAAGAAACATATTGTTCCCGACGCTTGTACAGAATATAATATTTGATTGGGGGTTATTTTTAAGTTAATTGATGTTACAGAAATAAGGATGATTGGGAGTTTTTGTCGATATGTTTGTGAGGCGTTAATCTGTACTGTATGTACTGTATAGGCACGACGAGGTTCTGGTGTTATCGGGTACAGGTTGTGCACAGATCAAAGTTTTTATTCACAGGACTGTTCGCACGGGTGCCTTAGTGAGAGGGCAGAAAGGGAGGGGGAAATTAAAGCTCTAGTCTGATCTCAAGTCTGTATTACCACACTAGGAGACATCTCAGCTAAAGGATTGTTCAGTAGCATCATCCAATATTTGCGTTTTAAGTTGAGAGATGATGCAATATTTTTACTAGTTTTTGTCCCAGTTTTGAAATAAATTCTTTTAGTTTTTTAGGTTTCGTCTGGTCTTTCCAATTGCAGCACCTGAGTCATGTGTAACTGGCCAAAGCAACAAACGTGATGTTAAATATCATCGACAAATTGCATGTTGCATGGTGTCCATTGATTTCTAATTGCTCAGTTTCAATATTGAGTCTGATTAGCTAGGCTGAACAACAGCGATCTTCTACCTACGGAGGGCCAGAAAGAGCAAAACAGTTGATCTATATTACAAGAACTACAAATATATGATCTGGAAAGTGACCATGTATCAGTGTAACACTGGATACTTTCTAATCAGTGGATCAACATTGCCTCTCTGACTCACGTGCACAGCCAGACAGTGTGTGTTTCAGCTGCTCTGATTTTATGATGTAGCGCGAAGCCGGATCATATTTGTGTTCGTGTTTGTCGTTTTCATACTCAGGTTTTTCTAAATTCTAGGGTGCTGGCCACAGCATTGGAAGAGCGCTCGTGTTGCTGTATACATGTGCAACACTAGAGTGCCATGTGACCCTGATAAGCCGGTGGGTAGTGTAACATTAAGTTTGCTGTGGAAATGAGGGATTGGCAGGGCGGGTGTGTGTCTGACTGACAAAGTGCGTGGCCGACGGTGACTTTTCTTCTGTTTCTTGTGTTAAAAAAAGAGTGGGTTAACTGTACTTAAACTCTGTGGTGCACTCCATGACTTGTTCTTTAGTTCAAACTAACCGATTCCCAACTCCAGATCAAGATGTATTGTAATCTTTTATGAGCAAGCCAGTTGTCTGTTGCAGCATAGTGGTATTTCAACTTTCAATATGAGGTCGCTTAATAGGTTGTGATGTCTCTCCAGTACAGTAGGAAGTCATCGTTGTTCTCCGAGTAATGCTTAAGAAGTGCACATATAGAGGGGCTGTCGCGTGGGAATGCATTTCTGTTATTATGTATATGTTGTCAGTTCATCATATTTATTTTTTTTCCATCTGTTAACCTCTTTATTCACAAAACAAACATGCATATTTAACAGCTGAATGCGGCGAACGTTGAGCACTAAGTTAAAGCTTTGCTGATTTTAAGAAGTGAAACAGACAAAATGCTTCCTTTTCTTTTCGACACGACAGTTTTGTTGTCACAGACTTTGCCAGTATGTTGTAGTTGTGTGACTTTATCTTGGTAGACCTCATGTTTACACTGCTGCATGGTTTTTGAAGATGAAGCTGTATATGTTTGCCTTTTAATTTAAAGACGGTGTAAAAAAAACAAAAACAAGCAGCTGATATACCAAAATGAGTTTTAACAATAAAGTGAATGTCAGACAGCTGTATCACCTCTGAGTATGTCGCCTTTTACTTACAATCTGTTCTTTTATCTGTTTGAATCATTTCAGAACTTGGGGACAAAAAGCACTGCGTTCACCACATTAAAGGAGCAGTGTTTAACATTTCAGGGGATCTATTAGCAGAAATGGAATACAATATTCCTAACTAGTGTATAATCACCTCAAACTAAGAATCGTGTTTTTGTTAGCTTAGAATGAGTCGTTCATATCTACATAGGGAGCGGGTCCTCTTCACGGAGTCCACCATGTTGCTCCACCATGTTTCTACAGAAGCCCAGAATGGACAAACCAAACTCTGGCTCTAGAGAGAGCCTTTTGTGTTTTTACATTAACTGAAGGCCACCATAATTCTCCTACACGCTTGTGAAACTTCTGTAATGTGAGCTGCAGAATACAAAACCGCAGCACTGCCAGCAGCCGTCTGACTTCGAATGTTGAATGGTGTTACCACAGTTTCGCACTTAGTAGTTTACATTATCTCAGTCTTGGAAAGGGAGGAGTATTGAGTTGGATGCAATCTGCAGCCAAACCCCTAGATCCCGCCAAACCTACACACTTTGTCTTTAATACCACGGCTGATGTAAAAACCAAGACAATTTAATTTTGGATAAATCTGAAACGATTGGTCAATAATTTGAAGTTTTGATAATTGATTGGTCGTTTCTCAAGCAAAAATGCCCTGACCTGAAGATGAAGCAAAAGGACAATTCATCCTGAGTGGGATATGAATGTGTGTACCAAATTTCAATCTATAGTTGAAGAAACATTTCACATAAAACGAAATATATCAATCTCATGATGGTATTAGGAATCAACCTCTTATTTCATAGCAATCCATCTACCAGGCTACTAGCAAGGCTAATGAGTTTCGGCCCTAATTTTGAGCATTTAGCAGGTGCTCAGCTTGGTGGTATGATCAATGGTAACAGTTAGCTTAGTGAATATAACCACCTCCCTCCCTGAGAACTAATGAGGCTTTAGGTGAGTTGAAATGTCAATGTCTGTCAATATATTGATAATACATCAACATCGTGATATGAGACTAGATATCGTCTTAGATTTTGAATATCTTAATTTGGCATAATTGTTGTCTTTTTACTGGTTTTAAGGGCTGCCTTTCAGTAAAGTGATGTAATTTTCTGAACTTGCCAGACTGTTCTAGCTGTTGTATTATTTGCCTTTACCCACATATCCACATTACTGATGATTATCAATTCTATCAAATCTCATTGTGTAAATATTTTGTGAAAGCAACAAAGGTCAACCCTACAATATCGGCATCAAGGTATTTGGTCAAAAATATCGTGATATTTGATTTTCTCCATATCACCTAGAAGTACTGCCAAGGTACTGACAATGTCTGGACCATGATGATGGTCTTGCCCAAAGGTTCTCAGACATTTTGAGTCCAGGGACCCCTTACAGTGGACATTTTTTTTCCAAGGACCCTCTCTTAATCCTAACACAAAATGTTATTGAATACCACTTATATACCTTTAAACAGAGGGTAGCTACATCCAAATTGCATTTGGACTCACACTGACGGCATGTACTGTATAGCCCACATTTCAAGTAATCCATCTTAAAAGTTTTCAGAAAATGAATGGTAGCAAGACTAGCATAGTCCTTATAAATCCAGACATTTAAACTTACCCGTCTGAAGCTGGCTTTCAGTAAGTGCTTCAATTAAAAAAATAATGTCTCATTACTGTGTGTCACAATCATATCAGAGTTTCTATTGGCCCAAAGTTAACGTGGGTGGGAGTCACAATATGCTTGTTTTATTGGTGCAAATGATCCCCATCTGAAGATATGCACTTTTTATTGATACAGCACAATTTTATAATTTATAGCAAATTATTTTGTGGACTCCCTGACAGAGTGCCACGGACCTCTGGTGGTCCCCGAACCCCACTTTGAGAATCAATGGTCTAGCCAACTTTCATCTGCATGAGAGAGCTGGCTTGTGGTCATGTCTATGATAATAGCCCTGACAATTTGTAAGCCTCCTGAAACCGGTCTGGTGTG
>CAKALG010005256.1:0-10197 GCA_916700815.1 Helicolenus hilgendorfi
GTGGTGGAGGTGACCGCTGCGGTGCGCTCACGGTCAGCCTCGCGGTTGATTTCATTGTTCTGGATTTCAGGCTGTGTGAGAGTAGGCCTGTGGTTGGCCACGTGGTTGATCTCTTGTGGTCCACACTGCTCCACTTTTAGCCTGTCCAACCTGATAACGACAAAGAGGAGATCTTAGAATAATAACGATTTAAGACCCTGTGTTAGCCAAAGGTAATCAAGACACATAAGATCACCTGCGCTGAGATGGAAAGATGAATTACATTAGATTAAATAGGCAGCTGGGATATTATCTGTGTCATAAATCACCAGTAAAAGGTGTTAGAGGCATTGTATCACGTATGGATAATATACTGCAGACCTGATGCATTACCTGTGTGAACCCTGCTAATGGGTGCAGCTCCGAAACAAAAAGAAAGTGCAAAGAAAATGGCTGGAGGTGCACAATGTTTCTTCCAGCTGCCAGAGGAGCCCAGGCGTGTAAAAGGAAATCAGATATCTCCAATAAAACACTGACTCTTCTGGGGCGCGTCACAAAGGTGCTGCTCAGACTCCGGTAATCCATTGGCAGCTCCCTTCTGCCTCCTCTCTTAGAAGGCCTATATACAGCTCTGTGATCCTTAGGGAGGTCTCCAGAGGTAATTGACACCACTACTCCTTGGCCTTAGACAGACTCAAGGTCACAGCTTCAAAGTTTGGCAAATTCCCCTCAGCAGCACGGCTCACTGGGTTAGCAATAGGAGGGCAGTAGGAAAGGCATTCCTTCAGAGTTTCCACTTGGATCCTTTTAAATAGCACTAGTCACGTAATGTCTTCTCCAGCCATCTGTGGCTCCACCAGCCCAGTAGAGCACACATTTAGCCCTATGAAAGGTCTGGGTGCATTTACTCATACTTCTTTTGAAAAGATTGTTGAGACACTTTAAGGGAAATGTCCACCAGATTAGGATTTGGGCTACGGTATCTTTTTTAACACTACCCAACAGCCTGTAGTAAGGGCTGTCAAAGTTAACACGATAATAATGACTTAACACAAATTTGTTTTAACACCACAAATTTCTTTAACCATTAACGCAACTTGCGATTTCTTGGTTGCAGCGGGCTCAGATTCAAAGTTAGAGTGAAGATGCTGGCACCATGTGAAACTACAAAACCTAAAAAATCCATTGGTACAAACCATGTCATACTAGGTTGTCATGAAGGAGGCTAAATATTGTTCCAAACATACCCTAAATTTTGGCAAAGAAAAACTGGCATGGCCATTTTCAAAGGGGTCCCTTGACCTCTGACCTCAAGATATGTGTATGAAAATGGGTTCTATGGGTACCCACGAGTCTCCCCTTTACAGACATGCCCACTTTATGATAATCACATGCAGTTTAAGTCATAGTCAAGTCAGCACACTGACACACTGACAGCTGTTGTTGCCTGTTGGTCTTGAGTTTGCCATGTTATGATTTCAGCATATGTTTTATGCTAAATGCAGTACCTGTGAGAGTTTCTGGACAATATTTGTCATTGTTTTGTGTTGTTAATTGACTTCCAGTAATAAATAGTTACATACATTTGCATAAAGCAGCATATTTGCTCTCTCTCATGCTGATAAGAGTATTAAATACTTGACAAATCTCCTTTTAAGGTACATTTTGAACAGATAAAGAATGTGTGATTCATTTGCGATTAATCACGATTAACTACGGACATTCATGCGATTAATCGCAATTAAATATTTGAATCGATTGACAGCCCTAATGAAAAGATGTAATAGGACTGTCCATAGAATACAATACACTAGATACATCTAGATAGATATTACAATGCCGTTATACTAGATAGCCTTATAACGGCATCACACTGTCCTATTTAACAGTGCTATTCAGTGGATTTCAGGCACTACTGCTCCATGTAATTACAAAGCACTTTACCACTACGCCTCTGCTCACCCATGTAAAAGGAGGGCATTAGACAGGCGGGCTGCCAAATGACAGACATTTAGCACAGTTTAAAAAAAAAAGAAGGAAAAAACCCTCTCCTGATGAGTCAGTGATGCTCATCAGCCAGCGCAGCTGTGCACAACATCCCCCGAACAACCTGCACCGTGCATTCACAGGGACTGTATGCACACATGCACAATGGCATTCGCGTGTATGTTACTCTATTATAAAATTCAACAGTAAAGATAGTTAAAGACAGTCCAGAAATGTCAAAAGCGGGTGGTGAACTGTTGCTTAAGTACTTAACAGGCTTTACAGAGGGATTTAAAAGCATTTGCTTACAGTAAAAATGCTAAAAAAGAAAAATCAGGATGGAGAAATGAACCAAGGATCCAAGTCAATCGTCCTTGTTTGAAGAACTGTCCTCAAAGGCCATTTTCAAATGTCTTTTTCTTTCATTCAAAAGCGAAACAATCCGCTGTAATCTCCCAAACTTCAAATAAAACACAGACTCTCTGTAAAAATGACTATTATAGTGATCCTTTTACAAACCTTTTCACTGGCTCTGAATGCACAAGTGCAGCATCTGTCATTACTTTCATCCAAGACTCCATCTCTTTGGCTGTGTCAGAGCAAAAATAGTATGTCCGCATGTTGGGATGCGTCGCCTGTTTTGACAATGGACAGGAAAAGTGACACACAGAGAAAGTTACCTGAAAGAGAGAAGAGAAAAAAAGCATCAAGTCAACTGGGATTGTTAGCATTTTAACCCTGACCGGTGAATCAAGGTTGGTTGCTTTCATGTATCAATAAATAACAAGAGTGAAGAGCTGTTGAGACACTTTATGAGGCAACAATGATGTATGTCATGAGTTTTAGCAAATAGTGGTGAAAAATGTGATGGTTTATGAAATACTCCTGGCTGTGGGCATCTGTACATCCACATAAATCAAACAATGAGTCACCTGAGTTTCATGCATACCATTAGATTAGGGCAGTAAATCTGCCACAATACTGTAGGACTCACCATGCAGTTCATTGTATGGCAGAGACATTGTTCCGTAGTTGCTCTTTTCCATGCAGTGAGCAAACCAATTTATTGTTAAAGCCAGACACAGAAAGAGAAAAACAGAATGTTTAGTGAACAACCTCAATATCCTGTTTACCAATGTCTGAAAAACAAACAAAAAAAGCACTGTCATTGCTCCAATTACTTCAGAATAATCTGGAGAAATAAGGAACTTTTAATGACATGGTCATTTAAGAGACAGGAAAAGTTTAAAATGTAAAATATGAAGTCAAAAAGTCATCCCATTCCTGAGCGATTCTCTGTAAACTGAAGAGGTCATGGGCTGCTCTCGTGTTTCTCTCTCTCGGCCTGAGTCTAAGTTGGAAAAGGAGTGGGCCGTGTGGTTGGAGAGACCTTGAGCAGACTCCTGGGCGTCTGTGTTTGGCTGTGCTTGGCAGGACAACTTTGTTGTCTCTTCGGGTTTATGAAGGTCCCACAGTCAAATACTCTACACACCACTGAGAACCCATAAAATATGCCTGTTGCCCTGTAACTTGGGGTTTCCGAGTCAACTAAGGGTATAGCAATGCTCTAGTGCTACAAGCAGCAGCCAGCACAGACATAGCACTGTCGGCAGCAAGTACTCTCTTTGCTTTCTTAGCATGAGCAGAGTGCAGTTAAAGTTTTAAACTAGAAATACCGCCTCACGGTTATATGCCTCGCCAAACAGTCAAGTTGTAGTTTACATCCATGTCTGTCCAAAATGTCATCACTTTATCATTTAATCCTACTAGACACTTGCCTGAAATTGTCAGAATTAGCATATGAATTATTGAGTTATGGCCAAAAACACGTTTTGTGAGGTCACAGTAGGGTGACAATATTTCCAAACCCCCAAACCGGGACTCTTAAGTGTATTGCACATTCATGCACACGTACATGTAAGCGCTAATATGCATGCACCATAGGTGTTTTCATCAGGATAGCTGATGACCTGTAGTCCATTTGGGCATGTGGTGGTATCAGAAAGAAGGCATTACTATAGGGGGGTGCATTAGAGGCTGTGAGTGACAATCATGACTTATCACATTCACTACTATCACAGGGCTATCCCTCTCAATGGAACGGACGGATGGACGGCCAACCGAAAAACAAAATGCCTCCGGCCACGTCTGTCGGCGGGCACCAAGGCATAAAAATTACTTGTGTTACTTTACTGTCAGTCAATTGCAAAATATTTCTAAATTAATGAAGAAAAAGACAAAACATTTTCAAAGCGATGTAAATCTAGAAGTGATAACTGTGGGAAACCACTACAGCAAAAAAAAACAATTTTCTAACTTTCAAACTGTATATCTGTGATCAAAAGTACCTCTTACCATCTCATTTTATTAGATATTTAAATAATACTGATGCATTCATTTAGCAAGTCTGTAATGTCCATAAAATGTGTAGTCTAACAAACTTTGAGAGGAATGAAAACATGCACTGACCTTGAAGGCGTATTTTCTGTTAATGTGATCATCAACCGACAGCATGGAAACACGAAAGCTCGGTAGGAGGATGCTGCCAAGTATCCCCTCCTCTTTTTCATCTGCAGAGAAAAACCAAGTCAGCACAAAGCATTAGGGGCTATTTCTGTCAGTCAACGTCATTTTCTCATGATGTTACACTCTTGTGTGGAACACTAATTTGTAAACAGAAAAAAAGGCCAAAAGACAAACCAAGTGGATTGCGAGATAAAAAAAAACTAAAAGAGGAGTGTGTTGGTCAGATGAGCGGAGTCCAATCAGCTGAAAAGATGAGCATTGATTCAGTGTCCTATGCAGCTCGGCCGCTCTAATCCTCATTAAGTTAGCAGACAGGGCTGCACATCAACAATGGAGCACTCTCCACAGGGGGGATTAGACTGAGTCCCCAGTTTTAAGCAGAGAATTGCTTAACCTCCTAATTTGTTATAAGCAATCTGCATTGCTTACCCAAAACAGTGCAGGAAAACAAATGATATCAGGGAAGTGACTGCTGCAGGCCCATCCCTGCATTTGCTTTGTCTGTTTAGTGTTTATGTGTGTGTGTGTGTGTGTGTGTGTGTGTGTGTGTGTGTGTGTGTGTGTGTGTGTGTGTGTGTGTGTGTGTGTGTGTGTGTGTGTGTGTGTTGACCAAGGTTATAATAGTTTTACATTTTAAATGAGTTTTTATTTTATTTTAGTTTTAGTTAGTTTTCAGAGTGCCTTTGTTAGTTTTAGTTTAGTTTCAGTTATTCAGAAAGGTCTAGTTTTACTTTTTTATAATTTCTTTACAGTAGTATGTGTTTGTTTTTGTTAGGGCCAGCTATAATATCTCATGTATGTAACTATACTGTATATACATACAAAATACATGGTTGGAGAACTATGTAGGAATGGCCATTTAGTGAAGCAATTGCGGCATAGTACCCTTGTATACTGGAAGGTCAAGTCTGTACACTTTTTTTTCACATGCAATATTGTTTCAGTTTAGTTCTTCTTAAAGGATATAGTTTTATTTAGTTTCCATTTACTAAAAACTAGGGCTGTCAATCAATTCAAATATTTAATCGCAAATTAATCACACATTTTTTCTGTTTTAGTTTCAGTTTTAGTCTACTATAATAACCCTCGTGTTGACTGGGGATGTTAAGTAACAGTCAAAGTCTCCTAACACATACTGGTAGTAACTGTGATGAACGAGGCTCATCGTGAACGGTGAGTAATATTTTGGGGAATAAGCGATATCTGAACTCTGGTCGGCCTCTGGTAGTTAAGAGGTAGAGCTGTTTGCCCTGGAGCTATGTTAGAGCTCATTACCGAAGTCTGAAGGATTGATCTATTTGGCAGCGTCAGCTCTACCTGAGCTAGCCCACCGGACCCACACCTTATTATTCACCAAGTCTCTGAGTCTCTGCGCAGAGGATCCTGTAAAGCTCACAATAATAGTCTGATAACTGCAGCGGATAGCAGTTGAGAGGCAGCTCAGTTCATGACCTCTCTGCCCACTCTCTGCTGATGGGTGGATTTCTCCACATGTCCGTCTGAATAAAGCCTTTGGGTCTGTGGCTTTTATCAGCCACTGGGCGGAAAGAAGGCGACAGGGCTGGCAGACACCAGAAATAACACAGACTAGATAGAGGTCATCCTGATCAGCAGAAATGATGACTGCATCCACATCAAGTGAGCAGGGGGGAATTGGGACATGTGGACTTGTGCCAGTCACAGACTTGTATTTTCTCTGTAGCTGCAGCCCAACGGTACACCTAGACTACAATTACCTTACAGCCACATCAATTCAGTGTTCATTTCATTTTTTTTCCAATAGGAAAGCTCTCAAACGTTCTCTGGACACAGCTGTGTCAATATTTGATATGAACATTAGTACTGCATGAGAGAGGCTGCAGTCAATAGCAGCTCAGTCAATAGCATCTTATAAAAAAGATCACATCTAACACTTGCAAATGTTTTCCTACTGTGCAATATTAGCAAAGAAGAGGGTTTATAAGGACAGCCTGACTTTAATAACTAAATGGAAATCTTTTGACTGAGTTTGCCACAATAAGCTTATCATGAAAAAACATGACTGAGATCATGACTATGATTAAGGTGCCATTAGGGGCCATTTAAATAACACAGCAGATCAAATACTAATTTATTCAAGTTTCCGCTTCAGTCTAAATACAAATTTGTATTACTTGGTTATGAAATTATGGGTTTTCTTCACGAAATTACAGGGCCATGTAAACACCACACACATTCAAAAGGATGGTCACAGTGATAATATAACAGTGGTCCCTCTAATGTGGAATTAGAAGGGGATCTTTAAATGTTAGCAAGACAAATGCAACTGAATCCAAGAGTTACGCTAGTATGCAACCACTGTATAAAAACAGCATCAACTCTGGAAACTTGTTTCATGACTTAACATTAGTGTGAAATCCAATTTCCTGCTGTGCTTTCTCTATCAACATTACGGCTGCATACAAAAAGCCGCATTTAAAGCCCTGGCTTTGCTCGGGGGAAAAAATGATCTCTCAAATGGCAAATCAGATGACAGGAGAGGCATTTCAATTAATAGGTCTCCTCAGCTGGTCCTGTCAGGCTGTTTACCGCAGGGACTTGGATCCAGATATATTAACGGTCGCCAAGAGCGCGGCTTGTGGTTCTGAAGGTCACAACAGCCATTTGAACTACTAATGGAAAACCAGCATTGTTGTACAGTAATCAGTTCAATACTAATGAAACATGTTGGTAGCTGAGAGGACGAGACTCACCTCTGTAGTAGAAGAGACACAGGTCGGACAGCACAAACCACCGCTTCTTCCACAGCTTCATCCCGGTGCTGTCCTAAAACACACCAGAGGAAAAAGGAACAGTTACTCCACAAACCAGTGAGAATGCTTTGACTGTGAAATGACAAAGAAAAAGTACACTGTAGTAGTAGTACTCCACTCACTCCCCTTAATTAGTTAAATTACTTCCATGTGATTAACTGTTTATTTCTAACTTAAAGGGATAGTTCGGTGTTTTGAAGTGTAGTTGTATGAGGTACTTATCCATAGTCAGTGTATTACCTGCACTAGATGACGGTCGGCACGCCCCCCAGTTTGGAGAAACAAGACCGCACGGCAGCAAAGCAATGTACTGCTGTGGACAGAGCCAGCAGCAAAACATATTTAGCCATCTAAAACAATTAATATCAGTTTAAGTGTACGCTATCTTTAGAATATTTTCACCGCTATACCTTGCTGTCAGACAGTCCTTTCCTATTGGGAACTGAAGATGTTGTATCTATGTTGTATGCTCTTGCCAAAGCCACCAGACTCTATTGAAAAAACTGTAATTTTGCTGGTTGCTGGTTTACCGCTGCGTCAATCAGTTTGTTTGTTTGTTTGTGCTATCGTGTGACTTTGGTGAATCTGAACTAACCAAAGTCACACAATAAGGTGAACAAACTAACCGATTGAGGCAGCGGGAGACGAGCTACACCTGTAATCTGCTACATAAAATTACTTTTACCAATGAAGTCTGGTTGGTTTAGCAATAGCACACATAACAACTTCAGTTCCCCGTCAGAAACAAAGACTTTATAGCTGTCTGACGGCAAGGTAAACCAGTAGTATAGTACACTTAAACTAATACACTAACCATGGATAAGTACCTCATACAACCGCATTTAAAATCACCCAAACTATCTCCTTAATATACTGGATTAGTACCTTCAAAGGGCAGAAACCAATCAATTACTTTTAATTTGTATTTTGAATTATGCTATATACAGTAATCTGTTGACAAATTTCTATGCTATGATTCCAACTGATAGGTCATCTACAAATCAGATATCACTTCCTGTTTTGTCTTTCTGTGCATGTGGTCTAAAATGGCTTGTAAGTGCATCTACAGTATATATTAATGGAGGTAGTGTAGAACTCATCCACTATATACTACAACATTTCTGCTATTCAAATGTTACATATATACCTTAGATGGATGTAAGGGTGTTTTATTTGGTTCAGGGGAATAATTAGATTACTGTACTGGAATAAACATAAAGAGAGGGCTCCACTGCGTCTTATAGTTTCAACCAAATAAATAAACAGCTTTCCTTTCCCTTTTAAAAGGAAGCATGTTTCTTACTGGGCAACAAAAGTAAACCTCCTTTGCTTAAGTTGTTCTTTGGTATCACAATGCTGTGATCAAAGGGGGTTTCAGGCTGCTGCTTGAAAAGGATGAAGGGTGAGGAAAAGGGTATTAACTCCCCCGTTCGCCTTATTGGAAAACTTGAGCAGAGTCCTTAATCGTGGATTCCACCCGGAGACTAAAGTAGGGGGGAGGGACCTCAACAACTCTGTCATTATGGTCCAACGGCATGTGGGCTGCAGTTTACTTTAAATGGAAATTCACTTCCACGAACCAGCATGTTTAACACATTAGTATCAAAAAGTCACAATACCAGATGCTGCTCAGCGTGTTCATAATAGAAGCACACCAGAAATGTAACAGAAAGACTCAAACCTCTTGCGCCCATTAATTCATCACCTTCCCTTCATTCAATCAAGGTCTTAATCACTCATTTAACAATGTGTTCATGAATAAACTTTATCAAAAGTTCTGTCAGATCGTGCTCGGTTCAGGCGGGAGGAGAAAAACGAGGCTTTCACTGACACATCAATCACTGTGGCATTTTGTTCTCCCACTGGATCAACTGAAGGGCTGCAGCTTTCCCTCAGCCAAGGACTTCAATAGCTTCCAGGTTTCAATGAGGCAGGGAAATAAAAGTGCAAATCCAGCTTTTATTCAGGGTAGCAGATTTGTGAGTCTTTTGCTTGATCTACGTCACCCTGATTGAGGTCCCCAAAGAAACAGCAGCTGGCAGCTGTACCAAAGGAAGCCATCATGTGTTCACAAAACTGCGCCGGGAGGCTGCAATCAAAACTAAATGAGTCTCCCACTTAGGAAGCATGAGAGAGTCCTGCCTGGCAAAGAGCCGCCTCAAGCACCCCCTTTTCACCCTCCCTTAAGTAACCAGGGAGCTGTGATGAGGGATCGGTATTTAAACACTGCCCGCATTGGATGACTGGCCGAGCAGAGACACCGGACAAAGAACTGCTCAGATCCTGTAAGACATCAAAAAGCTGCCTTTGTGCTTAAGACTGTTGCGGCAAATCTTACAAGGAGACGGAGAACTTAACATTGTTCTATGTAAAAGGGAGGAAAGTTGTATAAACATAAAGTTTGCATTCAGAAGATGTTCTAAATTCATTCACTTTTCCCAAATATCCTTGCTTCTAAATATCAATTACATTATACATACATTTATCAAACAGATATAGGCATACATACAATAAACCAATACAAATCTGCGTATAACATACGTACATACCAACTTGCAGATAATTAGTAAAAGAGTTGACCCGGGCAGTGGCGCCTGAATGACATTTGAATTGTTGAGGCATCCAGCTTTAGATGACGTAATACAGTGTTTCCCACAGGATTTAATGAGACCTTCTAGGGGGGTCTGGGGTCATGCTCTCCCAGATAACAATTGTATACATTTCAAAGTTGAATGCATCAATCTGGTGCACTTTGAGAGCAAAACTAAGAGGTTAGAGCTATGAAGAACTTTGTGCTCTAGTAAACAATTTAATCAGAAGGGGTCCGCGTTTCGTATCGGGTACGTTGCCGACATTGCCGCAGATCTTTGACGCACTGAGGACAGTCCGCCCCGGCTGACAGACACACCGATCC
>CAKALG010005278.1:0-12188 GCA_916700815.1 Helicolenus hilgendorfi
AAAAATAAAAAAATAAATAAACAAATAAAATGAACGGGAGGGGGGATTGCTCACTTCTGTAATGGGAAATGTATGGGTTCCACCCTTCTCTTTCTCGAGGGGTTCTTGCAGAGAGTTGTAAAAATCCAGAAAGGGCCTACATATCTTAAAGGTTTGAGAGGATCCCTTGAGTGTGTATTTCATTTTCTCTAGCGTTAAAAAATGCATGACATCTTTAGCCCAGTGAGCAATCTTTACCTTTCTGTTTGGTTTGGTAGCCCACCGCAACATGCATATATGCAAAAAGACAACAATATGTGTGGTTTCTATAAGGCTAATGCTGCATTATTTCCCCCACGCGTTCTCGTTTCCACTGCACTCAGGCCAGCCTATGGGAGACGCCTGCAGTTATTTATTATGGCTTAATAACTGCACGCCTGCCAAGTCGGAAAAGCGGTCAATAAGAAAAAGTGGCTGTGAAAGCACTTCATATTAAATGTGTCAGTGTTTGTTGAATACAGAGCATGCCTCACCCCTCTGTGAAGGGAAGAAAAATTGCATTTGAATCAGGTTCACCGTCAGCCCTTATTTGATCTGTATTAGTGCCAGGGTGTAGTGATTAGTCAAAGACTGCTTTTGTTTGGATCAGAGCTGACATAGTGAGAGTGAAGACCTGCGAGGCTGATAGGGGTTCAGTCAACACAAGTTCAGTCTGGACTCCGGAGAGATAAGCATAAAAGCTGAATTATAATAAATAATAAATTATAAGAGGAACAGCATGCAAGTTCTATTCTGCTCTCATTTTTAATAGCTTAAATATTTGCTGAAGCGGTAGAAACACATATTCAGTCCCCTCACAGCCTGCGCTCTCGCACCGCTCTGGGAGAGCGGGTGTTTAACATGGAAGGGAAGAAATCGTTTTCTATCAAATTACTGGATTAAAGATACCTGTTGGGATGAAGGAGGGTTTGTGGCATACAGAATAAGAATCAAGTTTATTGGTCAAATATACTGGCGCACACTGTACAAGGACTTTAACTCTGTCTGTCCTACAAACAGGCTGTTCTCATACGCCGTTTGTTGCTATACCTACAAAATGTAATTAGAATATATATCCCATGAAATCAATAAATCCACATAATCGTAAACCAGAAAGTATAAAGAGCGAGGAAGTAGGGAGGAGCTCGGTCGCAGTGTGTACCCGGCATTATTTGTCACATAATTTCTGTACTTAAGTAACGCCTCTTTCACAATCTTTACCTAAACCTAACCTTGTAGTTTTGTTGCCTAAACCTAACCAAGTTCTTTCCTGTGAAGACGGAAGTTTATTTTGAAAAGACTGTATGCATGTAACAAGCAGAAATTGACACGTGCTGTTGGACATTTGTCGGAAAACTGAGGAATGAGGAGTGACTTTTCGTAAGATATCATACGAACCGTTGTATGAGGATACATTGAACAAGTAGACATACAGAAAAACAAATCGATTTACAGGGAACATCTTCAAAGACACCATGCAGTTTTGTGGAGAGATAATTCTAGCTCAGAGGTCCACCAATATTTCTCCAGAGCTTTGAGTGCTTTCTACCTCACTTGCTGTCTTTTTCAGTGAATGGAACTGGCTCAGATGTCATTACACGAGTGTGCAACCTCAGTCACATGATAAAAGATGGTCATACAGTACATGAAAGAGGGAGATCATAACCCTACCTCCTTTCAAGAATGTGAATGGCGCCGGATATAAATGACCCCCGAGATCTCCGGTCATCAGACCAGACTATTCTGGAACTGCAAGGGCGTAATGATCTTCCCCCTCATATGGGTGCATACGCCCATCTTTTCCTTCCATTTTATAATTTTATATTTTTTTCCAACAAACAATGCCTGCCTTTTTCCATCAGATATTATTAAACAGCATATCAAAAATCAGAATGTGGCAAAAAAGAAATAAAAACAAAAATGCTTCCTTCCTGTTTCCCTCACTTTCTTTCTACTTCTCCACTTTTTACATACACAATGTATACAACGTACTACAAATTCACAACTAAATATTACAAGGTAAACCAATACATTCAAACTGGAGCCAAGATTGAATGGTTTCCAGATTTCTTCATGCACATTTAGTTTATCGTGTTGATAAGAGTATTAAATACCTAACAAATCTCCCTTTAAGGTACATTTTGAACAGAAAAAAAGGTGTGATTCATTTGCGATTAATCATGATTAATTATGGACAATCATACGATTAACTATTTTAATCAATTTACAGCCCTATAAAATGCGCATTACATTTAGTTGAAAACATGGCGAGGCGACTTACTTTACTCCTGTCAAACTTAATCCAGTTATTTACTTTAATTCTAAAAGGATTAAAAATCTGTGTTTCTTAACATCATCAAAGATGGAATGAACAGTCATTACCCTACATTGCAGTGACTCAGATTCATTTAACTTTATCACAGGATCATCATCAATTATAAAAACACATTTGAAACTGCAATGGCAGAAACCCAAACGACGTAAAATGCTGGAAACAACAAACAGCAGGAAGTGCCTATATTTGCATTCCTTGGCTGTTTCAGTGTAATATGTAGAAGCATTTTAATTGGCTTGCATGTAGATAGTAGTGGAGGTTGCACTCCCCTAAGGGTAAAGTGGGTGGATTAACTACTGAATTGCTGCTATTGGTGCCATAAGGAGCATGCACTGCACTAAATTCTGAATGAATTTAAAAATACACCGTGTCCCCTCTGAGTATACGTCCCTATGCTGTTATGCAGCGGGTCAAACAGTGTTTCACGTAATAGAATTATAACTGCGATCATGAATTTGGAGTTGAATGCCGCAGTCATGATTCATTTATTCCATTAAAGGTAAGCCTTCTCCATCCATGTTGACAGGGAATAGTTAGTAAGACCATATAGCTAAGAGCCTTGTTATCCTTGAATACGTAATGAATTTAACCTCACGCAGCTCAAAGAAATTGATGAGCAAGCCCTCCTCTTTGTGTTCAGGGATGAGCTTGATGGCTCCTTCGACTGAAATGCAGAACGTGGTCTTTAGAAAACACCCATTTGCATTTCTACAACCATTTGGCACGCTTCAGTGGTAGGTGTACAATAGATAATCTGTTCCAAATATAGGAATTCCAAATCACACTTAGAAGCATGTGTGCCTCACGTTAAGTGGTGGAGATAGATAATGAAATGCACTATTTTTCCAAGATCCTCCAAAATGCAGGAGGCAAGCTGATGTGGGTTTTGAATAAATATTGGTTTGGAGCCAACATTAGAAAGCTGCAGCCTCTGATTTTATTATTAGCGCGCCTTTGGCTATTTCTTCTCTCATATTATGTCTATAATCTTCTAATCAACCAATTTACCCAGTGATTTTTTATTACACAGCACTATAGCAATGTGCATTTCCTTGTACCCATATTTCAAGATCCGGAGGCTCAAAGGTACTTCAAACAGTGGCTGGATACACCCTCGTAGTTATCACATTTTCTATTTCTATGCACTTCATGGTCTGTTTGATGTTATTCATGAGCTGTAACTGAAAGTAATACAACTGCACGGGGCCAGAAATCGCTTTTGAATACAAAGTGTGGGCTGCTGTGCTGCAGGATCATATACATACCTGCTCTTAATAATGGATTGGAATTAAACGCCGCCTATCAGGCATTACTGCGCCCCTCTGTTTGTGCCGTATGGAGACGGGAGAAGAGGTGGGGCTCTCAGCTATCTGTGGAAATGCCATTACGAGTTTGTTTTAAATTATGACTTTCATAATGGGGGTGCGCGCTCATCATTATGTAAACAGACTTATGATGGGTTTAAAAGTGACGCCCAGGTTTTGTCAACTTTGAATACTCAGTCTGTCTTCCCCTCAGCATGAAAAGAAAATATGGTAACACTTTCTATGACGCCCATGTATATAATGCATTATAAACAGATTTATAATCTGTTTATATCACTGAATAATGATTAATAAGGTCAAGTATCATAATACTTCAAAACTGCTGTTCACTCACTGACAATTTTAACATCAAAATATCATTAAATATATGCAAGAACAACACAAAATGTAACATTTATTTTCACTTTTCTTAAAGCAAACAATATTGTCAAAATAATGGCAAAATATTTTATTGATACACAGCCATCAGGTATTGATTTTTTATCATATAATATATTAACCTCTCAACAATCTAACGCCACTATTCTGTCTTTCGGAGGTTGTAGCGAGCTCAGTCTTAAAGCTAGAGTCAAGATACTGTTATCATATGAAACTAGAATCCAAAGGAATCGATTGGTACATATCATGTCATGTTAGCTTGTCAGGAAGAATGCTAAATAACTCTCCAAAGTTACACTGAATTTTTTTGTAAAGAAAAAAGGGCATGGCCATTTTTTGACTTCTGATCTCAAGATATGTGAATGAAAACTCTGAGATGAACAGAGTGAAAACTGGATCTTATTAGATAAAAACAGATGTTGACAAACTGCATCATTTACAGTTAGGTAATAAATCACAATATATCTTATCGCAAGACTCACATTTTTTTTAAAATCGCAATAAGATCGTTTCCTGACTTAAGCATCGTAACAGCATTGTATCGTGGGGCCTCTGATGATTCCCACCCCTATTTATAATGCATTATAGACATAAAGTGTTACCAAAAATCCATAAATATACCGTATGTTGAATAACTGAACACTCATCAGCAATGTTTCAATAAACTGTCCCACACTGTGAAGTTAATTCACCATCTCTGGAGGTAAGATACATTTATGTATGAGGCAAACAACAAAAGATGATTATCACAATTTACAAGTCTGCCCACAGGAAATCTCATTCTGTTCACAGACAATTTAATGACCCATTGCCCTGTTCAGGTCTAAGATAACATTCCTGTTAACTGCTGTGTGTACTGATATTCTCCACTTCATATCTCTGCTACCTCATCCCCTCATTTGTCAAATGACTGCAGGAATTAGGAAACTGGGTCTTGATATTGATTTGTGCAGCTGAGCAGTCTGTGCAGATATATGTGCGCACATAAAATATTACTGTGTGTGTTGTCTTGGCTATAATAAAGATTGCAGTCAAGGGTGGTTCAGACAAATTTTGATACGCTGCTTTGAACCCAGAGCATCAACTACAGGTTGTATAATACATTCCTCACCAGCCTGTGGGTGGAATAGATTAGCCACTACTGCTATGTGAGGTGGCTTTGTCATGTTTCTTAAATAAAAAAAACACTGAAGATGTTAAGGTTTCTGTCTCATTATCGTCGCTACCAAAACAATTCTCCAACCCTGCTGGGGCTCCCGTGGCTCAGCAGGCTAGGGTGCGTACTACATTATGTGCTCGTGACAAGACGAATAAAAATCAGACTCAAAACCCTTTGCTGCATTTGATTTCCCCTTCTTGTTCTGCCGTCGCCTGTATCTTTCCACTCCTCACAAAACAGAAATCCCTCACATCCCGCCTATTAAACATTGCTTATGTCGAGAACAAGCAGGCGCCTGGGCACTGGCTGCTCTCAGCATTGGCTGCTGTTCATTTGGTGACTGTTGCGGAGGAGTACATCAGTGCTTCTCATTTCTTGGTAACCATGCCAGCCGTTTGTCTACCTTTCTAGAGGGATGATCCTTGAATGGATCCAGTATCAGCCTGGAGCTTTGAAGGATGGACATAAAGTGCCCTCACTCATTTATACCCTAATGCACTAAGCCCTTCCCTAACCAGTTTACGCTCCTTGATTGTTGTTTAATACAGATGCCAGTTATAGACGCAGCGGGAATGTCTCCCTTTGTGTTCTCCTATTGCATTTTCCGAAATCAGCTTTGTGCCGCCGTTGCCAGCATCAAAGTGCAATATGCCTTAACACTCTGTTCATGTCAACATGACATACAAAGCTGATTATCTCTGGCTAGAGAGTCATTTGGCCTTGTCACTGTGGACCTTACAGCAGCCATATTGTCCTTTATGACATTGTTGGCCGAGCATGTACCAGGCTTGGGGGTTTTATGCTGGCTTGTGCTATAATGAAAGTTGAATCCCCACTACAAATGTCCTTAATTATGATTTTGTTTCCTACTGTTTGATAGGATGAGCCTCCAATAACACTGAAAGAGGGATAAGTCAGCTGGGACATTCACCAGTGCCTATGCTCCCATTTCAAATCATAGACGGTCCTCACATCAAAGGTACTCAAAGACTGTCTCTCTGGTCAAAGCAAACAACAAACAAACATGTGAAGCAGCCAATCGCTGGCACTCACACTCCAATGAGAGGAGCTTATTTCTAAAGTTAGGGAAATGAATTGGAACAGACTTGTATAGGGGGACATGAAAGCGGGGATTACGCTGCACACCTTTGATACCACAAAGTTTTGATACTGATACCAAGTTTGGTTTAGTGCTTTGGACGTATATATGCATTTTAAACACATCGCTCTGTTCTCAATAGTAGCTTAAAGACTGTGGTTTTCAAGAGGAACATTCAGATCGAGCTGTCCCCACAGTGTGTACAGACGTGGTTGCAGAAAGTACCAGTGACTGTAATTTTATGCACTTGTAAAAATGAGTCCTTTGAAAGCCGGAAATCCCAGACACTTTCACAAAGTAGGTTGAGTGCTGATATTTTGACAACTTGATCAAATCCCTGCAGATACCATATATTATGGGACAGTTAAAGTTGGACTTACGCTTTAAAGTTGACAGTCAAAGTTGTATTTCTAACTTTAATAATAACCTTAATTTATATTCCTTGACGTCACAAATGGTTGGGGACATCAGATAAGCGAAGTAGAAATGGCTTTTATGTGTTTTAAACAACCTCTCCATAGATATGACCTTGACGTTTGACAATGGCCGCCACAATAATTAATGAGAAAACATTAGCAATGAACATCAAAAAAATGCCGTCATTGAATTTATCCGTTAAACATCAGTGTCGCATGGTTTCAACCTCATCACACGGCCTTTATCAGCTGAGTTGTGCCCGTTTTATGTCTTCTGCTTTGGTTTCTCAGTCTGCATTGCATCATTTTGTTTTGTGACTGCTGATTATTTACTGACGGAGTCCTTTGAGAACAGCTTTGTGATGAAGGGCTAAGCATAGTGTGAAAATAACTTAATTTGCCTTGATGCAAAGTAATGCGACAAGATTAGGGAGTTCAAATTTCATATAATTGCTGTGTTATTAGACTCATATTCACATCCATGTATTGGTGTGTCTATAATCATACATATCCTATACTGCCTACCAATCCTGCCTCCTAGAAAATATGTTTATACAGTACCAAATTGTTTCTCCAATTTCGTTGTGGTGTCAAACATAATCGCTGACTCCATTGACAAAAGTAGTAACTTTAACTCGCAGAACATGGGAGTATAGCCTACATACTGTACAATTCCACTTCAAAAAATCCAAACTAACCCTTTGAGATATTTCCATACTTAGTATGGCTAATTTTGACTCAGCTAGTGCTAGCGTTCACATTATTCATAACCTTATTGATTAGCTTCGATTAGTTTACTTTGGAGACCTAGACCACTGCTTTTCGCTAGCGGCTGAGTAGGCGTTTCCATTGGAAAAAAACAGAACAGAAAGCAGATGGACCCGCCCTATAATTGACAAAATGTCATCATTATGTTAATTGAAAATGTAATCCGGTCAGCAATACGTTTCTTTCCAAACATATTTGCTTTTTCAAATTACTTGTATATAAACATAACTTCTAGGAAACCGAGTTGTGCCTACGTAGCCTACATGTATAGTGAAAAACTTTAGTTTTGGAACTGGGAATGAAAATGTTGGTTTTCCTCAGAGCACTTTACAGCCTTTTTCACTATTGTACAGTATTTGTATAAAGTTGTTTTCATTCCAAAGGTACCAGCAGACTAAATGACTCATGACCTTGAAAGTTACTGTATGGCAGTTGTGTCGATAAATCAGTACTGCATGGTACACAAACTGATAACGTTCCACTATATCACATATTCTAAATGCTTTATCCATATTGCCACATAGCCTATACTAAAATGTTTTTTATGCTACAGGATCATAAAAGCATTCCAGTACAAGCTGCTATGTTTATAGTGTAACTTCAGTAATAAAGTATACTGTTATGCTTACAGACTTATCAAATTCGATGAGTTTATAGAAGATCGTAAATCAAAGCACATACGTTTCATCTATTCATGAGCCGCCTTGATAAGATGCTAATGTATATAGTATATATGTTGTTACATGTTTTGATGTTCCGATAGTGGGAGGGAGAGGTGAAAGCTTTGCATCTAACCTCTCCACACAGCCCGTTTTAATGAGGCCTCATTGGACTGACAGTCCGAAAGAGGTCAGCCTGATGTTGTGCAAGGTGAAAGGAGAGATCACACACTTCATGCAAAACTATAGGCCAAGGTCAGCAGAGAGCCTCAGTGCTTTTACTGCAGATGCTGAGCACAACACTTAAAAAATGTGATGAAAGGCAGACCTGTACAGGATGATCTTGGCTAGAATTCACAATGCTTTGGGCATTGTCTCAATTGAAATGGAGCCAAAATGGAAGCTGTGCTCCTTCCAGAAAACATTATTTGTTGTCTTTTTTAACAATTGCAAGTAATGTGTTTTCCATGGTATTTTCCTTGGTAAATATCTGTGTGAATATCTAAATAAAGCTTAAAGTCATTTACCCATTTATTTATAATAGTGCAGTGCCCGTTCATGGCACGGCCATTCGGAGCAAATGCCTGTTTGGAGTGCATGCCAGTTCGGAGTGGGCCGATTGCTTGGCCCCCAGAATTGCTGCTTGCAATGTTGACAAGAAAAACGCTCATCGCTCTTTGACTCCAGGAAAGAAGAGTTTGGTTGAAAAGGCTTTTAAATTTCCGCTGCAGACGACATGCTCGACTCAAGGTGGAGATACACCAAATCTGTTGACGTATGTGAAGTTCACGGATCATATTCTTTTTCTATGCAGAGCAGGAGATCTGGCCGCACGTTACATATAGTTTGGCAAGTTGACTGGCCATTCACCATTCGTCATGACTCAACCTCAAATTCATGAAAATGAGGTCCGTCCATCCCAAGGCAGCGAAACTTGGATCCAACTGTCAAACAAGGCAGCGCTAATTAAATAGGAATTAAGACTTTGTAACTGTAATGCCTATTTCTCGTCTCAAATGTTTTTAGAAACATATCTTACTGTACTGTTTAGCTGTAAAATTAGAAAGTTTGCTGCCATGTTGGAAACAGTCGAGCCAAAACCAAGCATCGCTCAAGTCTTTCGTTCTTTTGTTGCTCAGATTTGGTGTATCTCCACCATCAGTACACAGAGCCCTAAAGCCCCTCCCCACTGCTGCACAGAGCGCTGGTCCCTTCTTTATTCAAAGGTTATTAATATTGAACATGTCGCGTGTCCAAATTGCACCGAATTCGACACAGCACTCCCTTGGGTTCCCAGCGATATACCCACCAAGTGTAGATCGGATGAGCGTTTCTCGCGATATGTGAAAGACATGCCCATATACAGACATTCAGACAGACAGATTCCGTGCTTTATAGTTAGATATATTTATGCAACATAGATATTGTTGTTTATCAGGCCAGCGCAGAGAAAAGCTTGATATATAGGTATACACACCACATGAATTCCAGTTATTGACAGTATAGCATTTTCTTCAGCATTCTCAATCGGCATTTGCATAATCACTTTCCAGCTTACAGTAAATTTGAATTGGCAACGCTCCCAAACTTCCTGATTAAATTGGACATAGCAGCTGTTTTTCAGCATTTATAGAAGACTAATTTAATGGTGCATTCTTGGCTATGGCTGTCAATCTCTCTGCAGGCAAATCTTCACTAATGACAAGACAGGTTCGTGTGGAGTTTATGTGATAGTGAGTGAACAGCGATTATGTTTTGATTGAGTTCATTGGCCTTGTGTCATTTTCTTCCTCGTGTGAGTTGTATCAACACTTTCTCATCCCAACTCATCATATACCGCTGCTTTGTCATGCCCCTTGGCGTCACTTTATTTTTGTTATCAAAAAAGTACTATTGTCCATGATTAATCGTGATTAATTGCAAATTAATTGCACTTTTTTTATAGTTTCAAAATGTACCTTAAAAAGGAGATTTGTCAAGTATTTACTCTTATCAACATGCGAGTGGGTAAATATGCTTCCTTTATGCAAATATATGTATATATTCATTATTGGAAATCAATTAACAACACAAAACAATGACAAATATTATCCAGAAACCCTCACAGATACTGCATTTAGCAGAAAAAATATGCTCAAATCATAACATGGCAAACTCAAGGTCAAGGGACCCCTTTGAAAATGGCCAGGTCAGGTTTTCCTCGCCAAAATTTAGTGTAAGTCTGTAGCGTTGTTTAGCCTCCTTCACGTCAATCTAGTATGACGTGGTTGGTACCAATGGGTTCCTTAGGTTTTCATTAGTTTCATATGATGCCAATACCTTCACTCTAGCTTTAAAACTGAGCCCGGTACAACCTCTGAAATCGCAAGTTTTGTTAGTGGAATTCAAACGAATTTGTGTTAACATGTTAACTTTGACAGCCCCCTAATTTAAACACATGCTAACTGCTAAGACTTATTCTTGCATCATGTGCCCTCTTTCTTCAATAACGAGCTTTATATATTTGTCTAAAATCAGTGTTTGTTGGTTTAGAGTAATAGCATACTTCTCTATATATAGGCGGCCCCTTTCCTTCTGTCAAACCAACACTACCTAGGTTGAGCAAATCTAAATCAAACATGACAGTCCCTGCTCTCTGTGCCCCCCTCGGTCGAAAGCTAAGTTTGGTGTGAAGACCTTCGCTTTCTGCCTATACTAAGAAGATACACCCTTGTCACTCACAGTCTCTCCAATTCAGCAGATCATCATGATGGCTCCTCATGAGAGCCCTGCGGCCCCCCCTCCAGGCTGCATGCACTCTCATCACTTTAGAAAACAGTAGCTTTTGACTGAAGACAGTAGGACGCTTCCCAAACCACCACCCATTTAAGTCATTTCAAGAGCCAGATGGCAGGATCACGTGGTCGGGAGACTAGTGCTGTTTCTCTTCCAGAAAGTCCCATATAGCCCTTTCAAAATTTATCATTCAAGCTCTGTTGTGGGTTCTCTGAGTAGTAAAGCGTCACTGTCACTTGTCAGACTAAATTACATCAAGATTGCACATCCTCACACACATGCAAACACAGACACACAGTCCCCTCATGCAAAAAAGAAAAAAGAAAAGACTCACCACAAATTTATTGTCAGCATCTGTCTGGCATTCAGCCCTAAATAATACTTATCACGCTCCTGCAACTGGTTTGCCAAAGAAAAGCAGTTTTTACTCAGTCCCTAACCACTTTCTTCATGACTGCAGTCAGATGTTTTTCTCTGATGTCCTTTTTAAAGAAGCACATGACCTTTGTGTGGGGCATCTTCATTTGTTGGCTGTCTTTCAGTATCTGCCTGCTAAAAGGTCACCTTCTCTTTGACAGAATGGAAAAAGGCACCACGTGTAGTTGACTAATGGTGAGCTAACTTTTAACCATGCAGGTTTCTCAGCCTACTTTCTATTTGCAATCTGTTGCTGTCAAGAGAAAGTTAATATTTATTCAATATAGTGGGATGCTCGAGATTCACAAACCTAAAATTCACTGTGTAGATGTTCTTCTTTTTAGATTTCTATTGCTGGCTTACGAGGTAGGAGCTACACATGAAACATAATGACAATGGTCTTTTGTAGAGGATGTCATTCTGCTCAGTGAGCCCTACTGAGCATAGTGGAGACTGACAGCTGTCATTTGCATTAGAATATATCATAGACAGTCAGGCAGCTAACCCAAAACTAACGCTAAAATGTATAAGACTAGCCATCATTCATTTCATGCACGCTACTGACATTTGGATATAAGATTTCTGAAAAACACAGTAATTCTCCTTAAGTATAATTTTCAACATAAACCCCGCCGCACGAAATGCATTGATGTGAATGATTCTCTTCTAAAATGCTTCACTTCATCGGACCACATTTATGAAAATCTTATCAGTGTTGACATACCTGATATTAGATAAAAAGAAGGGCTTTCAATCAATTAGAATATTTAATCGCTATTAATCGCATGATTGTCCATAGTTAATCGTAATTAATCGCAAATTAATCACACATTTTTATC
>CAKALG010005302.1:0-10045 GCA_916700815.1 Helicolenus hilgendorfi
AGGCAGAGGAGAAAAGATGGGTTTTGAGGCGGGACTGGAATATGGTGAGGGAGTCGGAGTCACGGATGATTTTTGGGAGGGAGTTCCAAAGTTTGGACCTGAAGTAGTAGACCTGCGATTGGCCAAAGTCTCCCGTCACAGATTTTTTAAAGCCTGTAAACAGAGCCGTGAGGAGGTGCAGAAATCTAGTTATCTCTCAGAACACTTGAATTACAATATACTGAAAGGTTATTATGGAGTTTTTGCCCAATGATGCCAAACATATACCGCCTACTGAAGCTTTAAATGTGCATAAAACAATCTTTAGTACCATTAGCGGTCAAAAAATCCCCAATGACTTTAAATCGCATTCCTAAAAATTGTGGAGAACATAATAACAAATTAGACTTTTTTTTATACTTCTTTTGGATTTGCTTTGATCGCGAAAATGTGTGATGACATGTTCAATTTCCTCTAAAATACCCTTTAAGGAGACATTTCAAAGCTGCACGCTTCTTTTGATTTGTTCTTGGCACAAAGCATGGAGCAGTAGTATATATATATATTCAAGTTCACTCATATGACGGCTGTAACTAATGCCTGCCAACCACCCAGGGAAGCAAAGTGAGCCGATGCTAAAAAAGAAACAACAAACAGCAGCCTGCTTGGCACCACGCCTCACACTAAACCGCCATGGAGAGAGACTTCCTCTAGAGTCGACACACGCGTCGCCCGCTAACCACAATAAGCTCGACACAAGGGTGATGTCACAGGTCTCCATACATGACCAGCAGAAGCCCTCATTACCATGGGAACCCAACATCAGCAGATAAAAAAGCATGCAGATTTCCTTCCAGCAGAGCATCCTCATCTGTCCCCAGAGATCAGCTGGTTTTATCAGAGGAGACACTCTCAAATCAGCGGGCCAAAAAAGGTGTAACGAACTTGAAAATGTCGAGCCCTCCTGCCATCAACCCAGTACATCGATCCAGCAGGAACAAAAGGACTACTTATGAGGTTGTGTGTGTGGGGTGGGGGAGGATTAGAGTGCCATTAGCCTTGTTTAAGTTTGCAGGGGTCCCCTTTGAAAGTGAACTGTTTAGTAATTTGCACACTTTATTTGCCTTTCAAGGTTTGTCTGCAATGAGTGTTGTATTCTATTTGGGTTAAACTATAACCTAATGGAGCAGAATGCCCAGTAATGTATTACTTATTATCCTCCAACAGAGTTTCTGAGTGACTTATATGCATGCATAAATAATTTACAGAGCAATTACACTCAAATCACTTGTCGGGGATCTTAGAGGTTCTTGCTTCACCATCAGATCTCATTTAGATGCCTTTTTCTAAAAATTGTGCTCATTATATTTAGGCGGGTGCTGATATTCACAGCTATTCTGAAGTTGGCAGCGGCAGCTCGACTAAGAAAAAAAAATAAGTTTAACACTTGAGCTAGCATCTTTTCTACCTACGTAACTACTAATTTAAAACAGGGTAATGGTCTTCTCCAATTTCGAAGCAAACCGCAGTTAGACATGTGCAATAATCCTCTCCGTTCTGCCGGCAGTGAGATGGGGAAGCTGTAATGAGAAGCAGCCCAGTGAACGAGGTGAGACTGAGGCCGAGGGAAATCCTCACATCACACACAATACCAACATTCCTCTGAGCAACTTCACAGCCATTACTACGTCTGGAAAACAGGACTCATTCATACATTCATTGTTACCAATTCCAATTAAGAGCTGCTGCCTCATTGTTGACAGCTGAGCCAGTCTCTTCTTCTCTCCTGCTGCCTCTCTCACAGTGAGGACTCTCTTCTTGCTGCCCTGCCCTGATATGATTGTTTTCTGCTTTAAACAGCACAATTGTAATTTATGGATCTGACAGATGCCATATACCATATTGTTTTCACTTCAATAAAGCAGAGCAATGTGGATAAGTGGGAGCAGAATGGATTTAGAGAATACGGCTCCATAACAGGCCTGATATGAGAGGCTTGACACACGATCAATCTGTCTATCTAATCTTGACTCAATGTGCCTGCTTATATAGATACCTGCAGCTCAGAGACATTTCAATGGTCTTACCTCTGAGAAAAAGTGTGGAAAGACCTGAACTAGCAAGGGGATATTTACTTGATGCTTTGGGAAAAAACAGGCAAGACAGGAAATGTTGTTGACAATCAGAGCCGAGCTGGAGTCTGCCGTCTCTGAGCAGCTGTCAATCAAATGATTAGACGGTCAAACTAGGTGCTGCCTAGTTTGACCGTTTGATCGGAGTTCGTGAGTGATTGACAGCCGCCTCTGTAGAATGAGCAGCCAATAGGAATGCTCTGTCTCTCTCTGAAATGACCTGTGATTGGCCAAAGTCTCCCGTGATTGGCCCCGACTATTTTATGGTGCTTTGTTTTACCTGTACTGTGATGACATATTTCAATGGTGCTTGTTTTAGTATTCTATATGCACTTCTATATAAGTTGCACTTTTATCTGTTTTGAATTCATTCTTTTATTGACACTTTATCTGCTTTATACGAGATCACTTGCATATTTGCATGTTATTTTTTATATATATGAGGTTATTTCCTGTATTTAAATGTCACTTGTTTTATATGAGCTTATTTACCTTACTTATATGAACTATTTATTTTATTCTGCACTTGCACCTCCATCTGTTTATGTTTGGTCTCAGTGCTGCTTGATATACAGTTTGCGCTCTAATTTTTTGTGTGTTATACTGTAAATCTTTTAGTCTGGAAAGCACTTTGTGCTTATGCTTGAAAAGTGCTATATAAATAAAAAATATTATTATTATTACTACTAGTCACCGTCAATGTCCCTGCATTCAGCCAGCATCCGTCCTACTGCCGCTTCTTGTATTAATTCACTATGAACTTGTATAAACAAGGGTATAAACGATCAATACTTCCTGAAGGAGAGGTCGACCCCGGGCACCCCACCCCCCTTTTGCTAATTAGCTGCATATTGGAGAGTCTTGATATTTTCCAGTGTGAAGTTCGGTCAAATTGAACTCTGCAAACAAGGCGGGATCAATTTGCGACAGGAAGCAAATACATCTCGTCCTCTTTCTCATGGAAATGAATGAGGAGAGGATTAAGGCGTGACGGCACCTTGAGAAGAGCCAGTACTAGGGGGACACCTCCAACAAAAGAGAGGAGGACACACATGAGTACACTCAGGTAAGACATATTAGCATACTCACATAATGGTTGTTTTGAATTCAAGGTCGTCCTACTTTAACGGTACTCTGGCCTGCAGACATAACTGACTCTCTGCCCCTCATAGTGTTCCTCTGTTGTAATTTTGGTTGCTCCTGTGTAATTTATAACCAAGGTTTTTTATGTAAATCAAAATGTAATATGAATAAAACAAGCTTTTCAAGTCCATAGAAACCAAAACAACACAAGTAGTATCAGTATCTAAACTGCAGAATTAAGATGACCACATACTTAATTATATGAAACTGTTAGCAGAGCAGCAGAAATGCAATAACTAATACAGTAGATGCTGTGCTCGTCTCGGTGCGGTGGAGACAAACTGGTCTAGAGACTCAGTGACCCACAAAAAAAATGACACCAGAACACCTCAATCTGGAAATACATACCCATAACTGTCACACATTCGTTGACAGCGCTGGGCACAGCTGACCTTCATACAAGCCAAATCTGCCCAGCTTAATTTACATTGCTCGTTTGGACCCAGCATTGCCACAGATTAGTTTTGCTGTCACAATAATGAGCCCAATCGCACATCAAATGGCATGAAAGGCTGTACTGCTGCTGGTGACCTTCAGGTACCAGCAGCAGCCTCACCTGCCCTCCTGGCAGAGGACGCCACCCAGCCCGACTTCCCAGAGATGAGAGGGGTGGGTAACCAAGCGTTGCCTCCATCCATCATCACATTACACACGTTGGCCTAGTTTAATGTCCTTTGCAGACTCGACTGGAGACACGCTGGGCCACACAGAAACATGGGAAGCAGCTAATTAGTCTACGCCAACAGCTGAAGTTCACCAGTCATTTACCACTTCAAGGGTGAAATCCCTCCCAGAGTACTAATGAGGTCTTTGTCCATCACAAGTCTCATCCATTACAATGCTGCAGCATCTCCAGAGTGAACAGCAGATAGAGACGCATGTGGCCCCTCAGTCTAGCAAGAAGATAAAGCATTAAAATAATAGCTGTACTGTATATAAGGAGACAGTTGGGGTTGATGCAGCCGCACTTGCCAACTACAAATAAATACAAATATAAAATACTAAAACTGAACCTGTTCACCTTGCAATACAGTTCTGTTTTGACCACGGAGCAAACAGCTGGTGAGCGTGAGAAAGGTTGCCGTGCTGCTGAGCAGGTGCTGGACTAAGAGAGCGCAGGGAAATAATAGAAGAAGAAAGCACAGGGGAACAGGGCACGCACTAGCATGTGTTTGGAGATTTAGCAGAGCCAAGTATGCC
Source organism: Helicolenus hilgendorfi (assembly GCA_916700815.1). Lineage (NCBI taxonomy): Eukaryota > Metazoa > Chordata > Actinopteri > Perciformes > Sebastidae > Helicolenus > Helicolenus hilgendorfi. The sequence goes on from CAKALG010005302.1 coordinate 4,455, forward strand.
CATGAATCAGCCGAAAAGCTGCAGTCATATAGTGGGAAAGTTCACAGCTGTTCGTGGGGCACATCTGAAAATACCTGCAGCAGAAGCATGAGATGTTGTAAAGTGATTATCACCATACAATAAAAACAAAGTTGCATTATATTCACTGCTTATTTCACCTTGAACTACTGTATGTCAACACTGGACTCCGAGGAAGCCCATCTCAGGCTTTAGCAAACAATGTGAAGGATGACGAAAACTCTGTAGAAAAATGTCAGCAGAACAAATGCACCACTCTCAGTTTCAGTGGCGAACGCCTGCCAGGATGGCCATAGAACTCCCAGACCATAGCAGACATTGGAAATTACTCTGTGGCTGCTGCTCGCCGGGGTGAACGCCACTTGAGCTGACAGGAGCTCTGTCAGAAACACAGCCACTAAAGCCGTCAGCATTTCATCACCGCAATAAGATGACAACGCACACTTGTCATTTTGTACGATGGCGAGACAAGTCATGACATTTTCCTCTACACACTGCCAGTAGATGCCAGCAGGCGTGGCGGTTCATGACTTACAGTACCCTATCTTATTAAGCCCGAGTACCTAGTCTATCTGTTTAACTGGGTATCTGTTTTTCTCACAATACTAGGCTACTTCTCCAGTTTTTCTTAATTAGAAATGACAAGAATGGTGGATTACACAACATCAGAGTGCTATTGTATTATTCAGTGTGCTCAACACCAATAATCTTTCAGTATCTTGTGTTGCTCATTTGATAATCAAATTCTGAATTGCGGTATGTTTACTATAAGCCCACCTTTCACCTTACCTTTTATCCTGATCCCCTCGCCCACACACAAACACTAAAGCAAACAGCAGTACCACTATAAAAAGGACACACTGTGCTTTACTAACAAAACAAAGGATACGATGCTGCAACAACATGGCCTCAGTTCTGGGAAGCCGTTCCCCATGCAAACAACACAAACACACATTTGAGATTTTACTGGGCACTGAAGTCCTCCAGAAGGGCAAACACATCAAGGGGAATGCAGCCATTTGGTCTTTGGACATTTGGTCTAACATGCCCGCCTGGCGATACAAGATTGGTTGTCTCTCCTCTATATCCTGTTCATTGCTCTGCAGCCCCACTAGCTAGAACTAATTCAAACACTGAAGAGGTGGGCAGTCAGTAGTCGACTCAGTTGTTCAACTTTAGTGGAAATAGATATGAAACGGGCTTATAGCAGAGCTACACTGTCATGTTTCTGAATTAATTTCTGAATGGTCCAAGATCAGACTCAGCGAGACCAACGTGCAAATTAGTGATATTTCATTCAACCTTTCTTCAGTTGTTCAGTATTATATTCCTGATCTTATTGAATCATTCTGGTAACTTAATCTTTTAGTGCTGCAACTAACATTGCTGATTGTTTAAATTATTTGTTTGGTCTATAAAATGTCAGAAATTGGTGAAAAATGACGATCAGTGTTTCCCAAAGCCCAAGATGACGTCCTCAAATGTCTTGTTCTGTCCACAACTCAAAGATATTCGGTTTACTGTCATAGAGGAGTAAAAAAAAACAGAAAACATTTACATTTAAGAAGCTGGAATCAGAGAATTTTTACTTTTTTTTTTCTTAAAAAATTTGTCAAACCGATTAATCAATTATCAAAATAGTTGGCGATTAATTTAATAGCTGACAACTAATTGATTAATCGTTGCAGCTGTAAAGCAAAAGCAAATTCATGAAGCAGTTTATTCATACTGTATAGCTGGTGTGACTTTACCCAAGCCAGATTATACTGCATGCTATAATGTGGAAAATGTAAGCATGTAAAGACATGATATATGGACTGAATGGAATATCCAGTCACCAAATCAATCATTTGTGTAATCGTACCTTTGAGTGACTGAAATTCTATCGTATCACTTTGCCTCAGCAAGAGTGTATGAAACCCCGCAGGAAAACAATCAATTTTCTCACCCGCAAAAGAAAACCCTCTAAATTGCACTTCATGCCCATTAACATTGCCTCTGTGTACAGATAGTAATCCAATATCAATGAAAAGATGGAACAGTGCAGCCAGAGATTATTAAGGTTCCTCTCCAGCAGAGGTAGCAGACATGATGTGATAAGATCTGCAGAACAGACATGCAGGTTGTCATCATAGACCTCTAACAGCCAATTATACAGGAGAGGGCCATACACTTGTCAATCATCAGACTCCAAAAGTGAAGAATGAAATCGTTAATTAGACTTGACCCTGAATGAATGACAGCTAATGTGACATTCAATTCATCATTTCATGTCAAAAAGTTTGGTCCTCCATACAATACCTCTATAGATATAAAAATGTGTAAATTGATTTAGAGCCAGTTTGTCCATAAAGAGCTGGATTACGTTAATGAAACCGCGCCTGTGTGGGCAAGTTTATCAATCATTCAGCCATCTTATCACCGTTCTAACAGACAACCGCCACAAGCTGACAGTCACTCTCTCTTATCACACTAATCCGGATAACTTCAGTACTGAGCCTGTGAAGGCAGCAGGGATAAATTAGTTTACTCCTACGCTGATTGGATTAAAAGCCAGGAGCGGGCCTTGACCCCCTGGCCTCAAAGACAAAAGACACCAACCACTGCTTTAATGAACATGGCAGAATTAAATGGAAATCAATAACCAAAGAAAATGATTTTATTTTTTAGTTCACCCTATATTTTAGACACAACATATGGAAATTAGTGATGGGACGATACACCTATCTCCTGATACTTTGGTGCTGATTCGATATGTACTGTATTGCGATTTTTAAGTATTGCGATTCCACAAGAATTGTTATTCGATAATACAATTTATGTAAACTTTTTCAACACTAGACCATGGGATAAAATTTAAATCATACACTTCTAGGGACTTTGGAAACTATCTAAATGGACACAGTAAAAATGTTTGCGTTTCAGCATGTATGCAGTCAGAGATGTCCTGAAGTCAAATATATCAGTCATTGTCAGGAATTATTAATTAATTTCCACCAACACAAAAACATTTCCCTCACAAGTTAGTGGTATTTTCTTTTTAATTCATAAGGGACATGTAATGTTTTATACTTTAGGTGAATATAATCCAATCAATCTTATTTCCATATATGTATTTTGTACATAGTTTGCTTTGTTAACACCTTATTTTGAAAACCGGACGTAGTCACACATCTAAACTTCCATTAACTCCGCCTAGTCCGTCGCTAGCTCTCCCGTCAGGTCCGTTCTCTTAATACATCCATGGTCAGCTCCATCGGGGCCGTTTGAATGTATTTAACATAAATGTCAGTATATAGGTGCTCTACAGTTGTAGCGTCGGCCGATTTGACCACGGAGATACGTGTGGCGGCTGGCTCGACCGCACATCAAAGTGTTTCCATACTTTACTCTATGTGTAGTGTTTACCACTTTGGATTTAAAATGTGAGGGTGCAGGTCATATCAACATGGACCCCTTACCGTTTTTTACTTCCTGTAGTTTGTTTTGGTGACGGATATGGAACTGATATGACATCACGTTACTCAGACTACAACAATAAAAGCGGTAACTTCCTTCTATCTCCGCATAGACTCAAATTAAGCAAATATATCGATTCTGGCATTAAAAACATCTATTTCAAAATTGTAAAAAAAAAATTGCAATACATAGGTGAACCGATTATTTTTCCCCACCCCTAATTCCCCCATATTCTAGACACAACATATGGAAATATTTACTCAGTGTCCTCATATTATAGAAAACCCAACTTCAACCTGTGATTTATAACCCTTTTACAAGGACTGTTTATTCACAATGACTCAAACTCCCCCGCCACACTTCAAAACGGCAGCCTTTTATATGACAGCTGACTCAATAGTAATCCGGTGCAGGTTAAATGTGAGCCTTGGAGCCCACGGGCTGCTGCTTTGCATCCCTGGAGAGTTGACCCATCACGTCTGCTGCACCACGTTATTAAAGCAGCAGCCGTTCACCGCTTGAAATGGAGCTCGAGACAGCATATTTGTGTCTTTTTCCCCGCGATCAGACGCTACATGCTTAATGGCAACAACTCATAAGTGTGTGTCCCACTGCAGCTTTATAGACACAAGTCAGGAAACAGAGAGTTCCCACACTGCAGTGAAGGCAAATGACTACAGGAGCTCGGCTGTCATACGGTGACAGGAGTTAGAAGCCGCAGCAGCAGTGCATGGATGGACGAAGACACACTATGACAGGCAAACAAAAGTACAACCTGTGCAGACTGAAATGAAATGAAAACATATTAGTGCCAACTCTGCTGAGACACAACTCGTCCTGTTAAATCATTTAAGGCTTAAATAGTAGAAGAGGTGGAGAATATTACCTCTCCACAGGAGTAGATGTGCTGTATTGTAATAGTTCACAGTGGGAGACACACTGTGGACCGAAGTGAGTCTATCCTGACAGCTACTTAACCTCCGGGCCGGCCTGTCTCACAGGAAGGTGAGCCTCATTTAATTTCACATGGCCTGTGGCAAGTGTGCGAGTGTTTGTGTAAAGGAAGAAAAACACAAAAAAGGTGAAAGGTGATCACAAGGCAAACACAGAGAGAGGTGGTAAAGGAAAACTCACGCAGCAGTATTCCTAGCTACAGTGAAGGGGACGCTCTGCCCTGAGCTGCATTGACTTCCTCATTCTTTGGTATTCAAGTCCATCCTGTGCCTCACCTCCCTCCTCCTCCTGCTCCCTCAAGCAGCCGCTGCCGTAAAGCCTCAAGAGTTTCAGCAGAGGGAGTGGGTCACAGGGGCACAGGAACAAGATGTGGAACTATTGCACTGTAGTGACAGTTTTGTAAGCACTTCCAGTTATTGTGAGTATTTTGCGTGTATTGCTGGATTGTAATCTTGTAAAAGGACTTGCAGGAAAACCCAGGATCTCCCCCAGCTTGAATGGGGAAACACCCACAGGGAGGGGAGGAACATGGAGAGTCTGACATCATCCATTTAAGTGTTGGCTTTCCATGTTTCTCATATGTGTGTGCATAAATAGAATATCACTCCCTCTCTCTGCACAACTGTAGTTTCTCTTTGTAGCTATGGGTTCATTATCCTGAGTTGCTGCTGCACCAGACTGCAGTTCACACACACTATGTAGAAGCAGAGATGAGGAGGAACCAGCCTAAAAAAAACATCCAGCACAAAAATAAGACACCCATCCTCTTCTGTCGTGAAACCACTGCAGAAAACAACCCCACACACCTTTAAAATTGCATTCAACTGCACACTCAACAACAACCACTATAATAGCCACAAATATGCCTGCAAAGTTGAAGGACACTAGAGATATAAGAGGCTTTATGTGAGAGAAGAGGAAGGCTAGTGACAGTAGGGGTGTTGATGTGCTTCAACCACATAAAAAAAAAAAAAAAAAAGCTGCATTGCCTCCTCAAAGCTCCACGTCCCACTGTGGGATTAAAAACACGACACCGGTTTTGGGATATCATGACTCATCTTGGTTGCCTCACCTCTCCGTGAATCTGAAGAAAAGGACATGAACGGAAAATCTTGAGGCTAGTTAGCTTTACTTCCTTAGCCAGCCCAGCCACCACCGCC
>CAKALG010005303.1:0-10743 GCA_916700815.1 Helicolenus hilgendorfi
CTGCTTCCAGCTGATTTCCCTCATAGAAAACAACTCTGTAGTGATCATTCGAGGAGCCACAGGCAGTGGCAAGACCACCCAGATGCCACAGTACATTCTGGACCACTACAATGAGAAAAATTCCTCGTGCAACATTGTGGTCACCCAGCCACGCAAAATTGGGGCGTCCAGTGTTGCCCGATGGGTTGCCACACAGCGGAAGTGTACCCTGGGTAGTCTGGTGGGATATCAGGTTAGTGCCACATTTAGACAGAATCTGATTTACTTAAACTTTGCATAACAGATATATACATGAGTGATCTTGTACATATTGTACGCTCCTACCCAAATGTTTCTTTTACTTTTTTAATTAAAAAGGGGAGAAACACCTATACAAAAATCAGTGTTTGTATGCATGTGTTAACAAGCTATTGTGTTTGCATTGTTGTCTGGATGTCTGCCTGTGTTGTGCAGAGCTCTGAAACAGCATTTCTAATAATAACTGTTGTCTCCTCCGCTTGGTGTAAACCTCTGGAGTTAAGGATGATGTCACTGACAGTGGGAGCAATGATAAACAGTGTTAGTAAGAGATGTAGTGCTCATGTTATGCAGCATAACCTAAACATTATGTTCTTTAAGATAAGATAAGATGAACCTTTATTAATCCCCGCAGGGAAATTCAGGTGTCAAAGCAGCAACATCAGCAAACAGTGAAACACAGGAGAGGTAAAGGTGTACAAAAATTATAAAAGCAATAATAGAGATATAAAACGTACAGAGTGAATGGGTGAACATAGTGTGTGCTGTCCGTCAATAAATAAATGTAGAATGTGCAATAAATAAATGTAATATGTACATATGTGCAGTCTATAATAAAGTGGTATATAGGATGTATAGTGTAAAGTGCGCCAGTGGTTAGTGTCCAAGATGGTTGCAGATAGTGCATGTTGGGGGTCCGTGAAAGTTGTGCTGTCGGTGAATGGAAAGTTCTTTTATGCTCAGAGTTGAGTCGGCGAACCAAAAAACAATTTCCCTGAGGTCGGACACCAGGTAGCAATGGATTTTATTTCAGGTCACTGGTATTTTCTTCAAGACCAACCAGAAATAGTCATGTTCGCGTTGCAGATATTAGTTTTTAAGACACTGGAAAAGGTTGAGGCCTAAAACTACTGTAGAGGAAGCATACTGGGGCCTCTCCTGTTCCCTTTCAAAAACATTAGAGTAAAACTTTATTGACAGGAACTAACAGGAAGGAATGACTTGATTTGTTATTAGAAAATATATAACAAAAGAGTCAATCAGTGTGCAGCGTGATTCAATCAGTGTGCATTGCATTAGCATTGTACAAAAACACCAGAACACGATGGTAAGGTAGTGCACTAAGCTGTTGTTTTCAGATGACAGATGAAAGTCATAGATTGTGATCCTCTTGTTGAGTAAAACAACAACAAACGGATGTTCTCCACAAATGGATTTTAGTTCCTGTCAAGCAGGTGCCTTTCGTCTGAAGTCCCCCGTGAGAGTGCCAAAAAGAGATGATTGTCATTTTCAGTGCCAAAATAAAAGTATGTGCGGTGTTGTCCAGATTTATCAATACAACTTTGCATATTTGTAATTTCAGGTTGGACTGGAGAGGATGGCTACTGAGCACACCCGGCTCATCTACATGACTACAGGAGTGCTGCTGCAAAAACTGGTTTCAGCCAAGTGCCTCACAGAGTACTCCCACATTTTCTTAGATGAGGTGCATAAACACGATCTGTTAGCTGCGCCCTAAAAATGTTCTCTGTTTTTTTTTTGTAATTTTTGATTAATGGTAAAAATGCAGTTCCCTCATGTTACACCATGTTTAATTCAAGTTTATCTTCTTATGTAGTTGTATTAAGTGTTAAATGTTTTTTTTTGTGCTGTGGTTTCATCAGTATTATACTGCTGCTGGGCACAATTTCAGTTCAGTTTGAGGTTTCATTTAGTCCTATGATTTAATTAGTGATACTTGACAGTTTGGTCCAAGCCACTTAACTACTCTGCCTTTGCTCAAGGTTCACGAGCGCACTGAGGAGATGGACTTTCTCCTGCTGGTTTTGAGAAAACTTCTTCATTCCAACTCATCTTATGTCAAGGTAATTGCAAAATCAAGTCCCTGTTCTGTCCTCCTTTTACATCAGTTGAACTCTCAGTCATAGGACCCGTGTTTTTTTCTTTTTTCAGATCATCCTTATGTCAGCCACCATTAACTGCAAACAGTTTGCTGAGTACTTCGGCACCCCAATCCGTGGCAAAATGAACCCGGCCTACGTGTTTGAAGTGGAGGGGACACCCTATGCCATTGAGGAGTTTTATCTGGATGACCTCCAAAAACTGTTTCCGTACAGGGTAAGAAGATGGTGAATGTTTGCTGATGCTACTGTTCTCTGTACTGAAACCAAATGGATAATGTTTGAATTTGATGTGTCTTTATCAGGTTGAGTCGCCTCATCTTGATGACCCTCACATTTCAGTGGAGATGTACAATCTTGCCATCAGTCTCATCCAGAGCTTCGATGAGGTGGAGGGCAAAGATTCCGGGTGAGGCCTTCGTATTTTAGCACACTTGACCGCTTTAAAAAATGGTCAGACAAATAAAGCAACGCTCATGCGGGTTCTTTGTTTGTGTTTTTGAGCAGCAAAACAGAGAAAAACGGTGGCTTGACTTCATCAGAGCGGGGCAGCGTTCTGGTTTTCCTTCCTGGTTTACACGAGATAAGCTACATGCACGAGGCCTTGGCCAAGCTGGTCCACAAGAGGTGAGCTTTTGGGTCTCTTTGTTGTTTCTCTGTAGCTAATACCTATTGTCTTTGTCTGTTTTGCTGGCTTCCTTATGAGACAAGTCAGTTCTTTGTGTCAGTAATAATGATCAGAATTGGTGTCTCAGCCACCCAGCTATGACCACTGTATGCTGCACAATATGCTGGTGCAATCTGGACTAAATGGAAATACTTGGAATTAATGCATTTCAAATTACCAGCACAGTCTATATAAGGTAATTACCAACATCAGGATTCTTATCTGGATAAAGCAAACCAATGGATCAAGGGAGCCCTTAGCGTATGGTTTAAGACCTGCAAAAGGTTTCACCTTGAGAAGCATGCGAACATACTGAAATAGGTGGCATTCGACCTGGAGTTTAAACCTTACAGTCTAGATATGCGGTTTAGGCTGTAAGCATATACTGTAATGGTGTAACAGCTTACTGTACTATAACTAATGGTAGCAGCTTGGAGTCTGTTAGCCACCTTTTAAACTGCTTACAATCTTGGAAAAAAAGATTTCTTCAGATACCTCCAGAGATTACTTTAAGAAAGAAATCAAACAAACAGTGGATAGTGAACCTAACTTGGTTAATACATTCACTGATGCATATACGACTAAAGATAACAAACATCTTGTATCACAAATATGTAATGGATTACCATAAGCGGTTTCCACTGTAAAAAGAAAGTTTAAAAAAATAATTGCCGTCTCTAAAATTCATGGTGTGTTACTTTTGACTTGTGATGAATGTTTACCTTTACCATCACGATGACTGTGCTGCTATTGTTCAGATTGCAGGTTTATCCTCTCCACTCCTCTGTGACTCTGGAGGAGCAGAATGGTGTGTTTCTGCTCCCTGTCCCTGGATACAGGAAGGTAAAAAACCCATTTATCTCATTCTATCTCATGTGTGTTCTTAGTACCTGCCGTACCGATGATCTCCTCATCTTTACAGGTCATCCTCTCCACCAACATCGCTGAGAGTTCGGTGACTGTTCCAGACGTCAAATATGGTGAGGTATTTTTTTCCTCAGCTTGGTTTTATCTATTAGCTTAGTATTTGTTTTGTAATGAAGTATTGTAAAATGTTAATTGGTATCGGTGCTTTATTTTCGCATCACAGTGATTGATTTCTGCCTGGTCCGTCACTTGGTCTGCGATCAGGATACCAACTTTCAGTCTCTGCGTCTCACCTGGGCATCCAAAACCAACTGCAACCAGCGTCGAGGTGCAATATTTGCAGCACGGTACTTTACCTCAGAAGTGTAAGCATCTGTTCACTTCTGTCCTTTTACACTTATTTCCTCTCTCTGTCAGGCAGGGCAGGTCGAGTGTCTAAGGGCTACTGTTACCGTCTCATTACCAAGGAGTTCTGGAGGAATGACATCCCAGACTACATGATCCCTGAGATGCTGGTACGAGAACGTGCACGTGACCAGAGATTTTTCTTTACATTTTTCTAACGTTGCTTTGACCCTAATTAGACAATCTATGCCATATTGTTTGCCTTTCTCTCAGCTCGCCCCGTTGGCCACCATCATGCTGAAGGTGAAGCTGCTGGACATGGGAGATCCCCGCTCCATCCTTTCCACAGCCCTCTCACCCCCCAACCTTGGTGACATAGTGAGGACAGTGCTCCAACTCAAAGAAGTAAATAAGCGCAGATTGGTGATTCTTCTCTGAGTCTACATCCACACTAATACTCTGTACACACAAGCGTTTTAGAATTAATCTCCGTCCATACTAACTCGCCTGTAACGTAATGACGGCTGATGTAGTTTGTTTTCTTCCGGAAAAGTGTCACGTGATAGGGGCATGAAGAATCAGGGAAGGATACGTTGTGACTGATTAGACCCAACCAAGAAGCTAACGTGGGTGTCATCGTTTTCAAAGGTTTCCGTTTCTGCCCGTCCAGACTAAAACGTCTAAGTTTTAGGGGTTCTAAAACGCTTGAGTAGTGTGGACATTAGGCATATATGTAGCAAAAGTAATGCGTTTTAAAACGAAAACTTATAAGTGTGGATGTAGCCCAAGAGAGCCATTAATGTCTAGTGAAGTACGGATGAATGTGTGGCTGTAATGATGTATTTGGGCAGGCAGCTGACTACCCAGCTCTGTCACAGGGCATTAGAGAAGGAGTTCTCTGACGGGAGCTTTGCGTCAGCCAGTGTTGCATAAATCTGTTAAGGTGAGGGTAATGAAGGGCAGTGATGTGTCATTATATGTCAGGACAATGTGGTCAAAGTGAAAAACACAGCATCAAACAGAATGAAATAGACAGCAAAAAATAGTAAAGCCAAGAAAAGTGAATACATAAAACAGACAACAAGGGATAAATCAATGGATAAAATGTGTTTTAATAACAAAAGTTACTATTTTTAAGAGGTCATTTTAAAAGATGTTACTGAATCTGAATCCAGCCTGATATTCTCAGACAAGGAGTTTCATTGCTGAGAAGAGGCATAAGCAAAAATCCAGCCAGCTTTAGTCCCGGCACAGCTGCACGATCTCTGTCTGAGGATCTCAGGCTAGTCTCTGGCTCATGGGCAACCAGAAATTCAGCAATGTACAACCATAAACATAATAAGTCAATTTTCCAATGAATTCTAAAACTATCAAGTAAATCAAGGAAAAAAAGTAAGTAAGTATTAGCCATTCACATGTCTAATTCCTTAAATATTAAAAGTCAAACTGTAGTTCTGAGGCGAGGTTTTAGGAGTTTAATGGTGGTATAAATAAAGCCTGTTGTCTTGATACTAGCTGGATGTTTCAATTTATAGATGGGCGCACTATCTGCGAAAAGCGATGGCAAGGGTCACAATGATGATGGCGAACTAACGTTCCTGGGCCGAGTGCTGGCCCACTTGCCCGTGGACCTGAACCTGGGGAAGATGATTGTCCTGGGCCACATCTTTGGCTGCCTGGATGAGTGCCTCATCATAGGTCAGTCTGTCATTATGCTACTGGAATGGACCTCAGTTACTGCATATGCACGTGTTTACAGCTGTAGAGAAATCAATCTGTCATGACTGCGCTCTTGGTATGTGTTTGTGTACATACAACATAAATAATGACCTAATGTTGTTTTTGTGGGCTGTTTGAATAATGACTGATAACTTCTCTTCCCCTCAGCTGCCTCGCACTCTCTGAAGAGTTTCTTTGCCATCCCATCCATGCAGCAGCTCGCCGGCCACAGGTGAGTCACATTCAGCTGCTGCACTGATTCACAGACTGCCAGACTGTCAGTGTAGATCATTTTTGTGTCCCATCAAAGTGGCACAAGATATTTGGGACCTTATATTGTCATGTAACTAAGGGCGCTTTCACAAGCCAACAGTTAGTCTGTTTTAATCAAACTCTGGTTTGGTTCAACGCCTGGTGCGGTTCGTTTGGACAGCTGTGAACGCAGTAATCGTAATCTGGTGCAGAACAAAACAACCGGTCCGAGACCGCTTGCGAGAGCCAGTAGCTTTCCAAGCAAACCAAAACGCAGACTGCCTGTGCGGGCATTTGTTGTGATGGACACATGTTAATGACAAGTTAACATGAGTGGGAGAGGACTGACCTGGACTTCTGCAGAAGTCCGATGTTTGCTTGACATCTGGGCCGAAGAGAACATCCAGAATATGCTAAATAAAGTCCACAGGAATAGAGATGTTTATAAAGTCATTTGAGATAAACGGGAGAAGGGATTCGTGCTCACAGTCGATCAGCACTGAGTCAAAGTGAAAATATTTCGACAGCAATATATCAAAGTCCACGATTCCCTGCAGTGGCAGCTCTTGAAACAAAAAAGATAAATTCAGTCCCTCGTACACGCCCCTCAGCAAATTATTCTTTTATTTGGTCCACTTTAATTTGTGCACTGTGAAACCGAACCAGACTAAATAGAAAACAAACCAAAAGTATCAATTTCACTCTGATTCGGACTAACCAAATGGACTTTGGCTTGTGAAAGTGCCCTAACTCCATGTAGTTCAGACCTATCTATTGACTATTGACTCACCTTTACAGCTGAAGTACCATCGCAGTATTTTGTGGCTAATGAGATGCCTTACAGTAGAAAACGGATGCTGACAGTCCGAACACGATGCCGTCTCTGTGGACATACAAAACGTTGAAAAGTTTAAAAAAAAGAACAGAAAGTGTGTGGTCATTAAAACATCTCTTTAAAGTCTCTGTCATAGCATATCCAGCTTTCCATGCGCTGTTCTCCTCAGATATTTGTATGTTTCAGAGCACAAACCTGCGACATCAGACTACTTGCAGGCCAGAAACAAGATATTAGTTCTGTGTATTGTATCTTTTTTCTTTGTGCACTGAATAATATTTGTTATTGCAGGAGCAAGTTGGCCTTTGCCCGTGGCACACCAAGTGATTCCATAGGTTTTGTCAATGCCTTCAAGGTAATGTGTTTGTTGGCAGGTCAGCAGCGAGTTGTGGTGTTCAATGGATTTACATATTTGCCTGATGGCTGTTGTTTTTAAAACTCTTCCCCATTGTCTCTAACTGTCAGGCATGGCACTCATCCAAAAAGAAAGGACAGCTGAGACACCCAAAGGTGAACAAAACAGCAACCAAACATGAATTCACTGAAACAACACACACACACACACACACACACACACTTATAAGAAGATACTGATTTTCTTTTTTAACATGTTGCAAATAAGAATAGTCTACTACTGTTGTTGCACAGAGCCACCTCTTGACACTCTGCAGTTATTCATCTTAAATTATTTTAAAGATTGGCATTGACATATACAAAATTGCTCTGTCCTATTGGTAATGAATTAACATGGCATTTAGCACGCTTTAGCTTACAGAGGGCAGTTGTCAGGGGGAAATAGATTAAGTGAGTATTGTCCCTACTTAGATGGTTTATTCAATTTCACCTCAGTTGAAGAAAAGTGTCTCTGCCTGTGTTAAACATTTAAACTATTCACTAAAGCTTTTTATTTGGCCAGTATAGTAGAATCAGTGCAGCACTCTCTTCTCTTCTGTATTTTTTTCTTGAAGTGTACGTTTTCTTTGCCTTTGCTGCTTTCCCCTCTTAGGACGAGCTGGACTGGGGGAAAGAGAACTTCATTCAGATCAAGAGGATCAGGGAGGTACGGAGATGAAGCAGAGAGCTGAGTCACATCAGTTCATCAAGTCACGTTACAGGATGTCTTCGTCATCACCCATCCTAGTCTGACAGTGGAAAAACAGGCATTAATCCTGTCTGTAGTCTTGTGTTACCAAGGATGAAACTTGCTTCTGTTGAGTAACAGTCTTGGTTTTTGAGAGGCTTTACTGAAGTTGGCACAGTCAGACTATAAATATGTAATCTGTGTAACGCACTCAGTTTTCAGTAGCAGAAGAGGAGGTCGGTATTATTGACAAAGTTTAAACTTTGTCTTTAAGTTCCATGACAGATTTTAGATGATCGCAGCCTTTTGGCGCACAATTGACCGTTAAACATGTAAAATTCCAGTCTGAATGAGCTAATAGTTTGAAATTGAGCTGTAAAACATTGAGACTCAGACATCCTCAGAAGTAACTCACTGTTCAGGTTGCAGAGCTGTATGAGGACCTGAAGAAGCGTGTGTCCCAGTTCAACATGCATGTGCTGGAGAGCACTCAACCTTTGGATTACACCAGCGCACACAGGCAGAAGTTCATTCTTCAGGTGAGAGTCGGTGCTTCACATCGTATAAGTGAAGCTATACAGTGTACACTTCAGATCCAGTCATCACTAAAAAAATATACAGCTACTGAAAATACGCAGTGCCCCTTTCTCTGTCTTAGGTGGTCATTGCTGGTGCCAACTACCCCAACTACTTTGTCCAGGGAGAGATAGATGAAGACCTGGCCTCCAGAGAACTGAGTGGCTTCAACCCCAGAACAACAGTGATGGTATGACCCATAGCGTTGAGAGTAGGGATGCACTGATACCGATATTGGATATCGCTGGATTGGGTATCTCGCCCTGGTTCCCTCGACAAAAAGCCGATGTGATTTTTCCGTTGGAATATGGATTATGGCAGACAATAAGATCTGTGGCAAACAAACATTTATGATACTTACACATTTTGTTCAGCAAGATAATCTCCACAAATGAACACCACTTTCATGATTTTTGAAGAATAAATGAAATTGCCAGAAGTAAAAAGCTAACGTTAGGCTATAGACGAACTACACCACGGTCGCATGAGCGCGAGTAAACACAACGAGGCTGTAAAGGCAGACGTGTAGGCATGATCACGTTTAGTGGTCTAATTAACCACTTGTAGCAACCGCCTTTTTAAAGACACATAAAAGCTTCAAAATTCATTCAACTCATTTCTGGGTTTTAGGACTCATTCCTGCACCGCTCTATTGGGCTAAAATCATGATATCATTTTTATTGACTGACACTTTTCTGGTGTGTAATGACCATCAAACCCCTTACGGGCTTAGTGTGGCTATAGTCTTTTAGCCTTAGGAGGTAGCGATATTGTAAAATAACATCAGACCACGTTTTGTTCTCAGGTGAGGAACCTCCCTCCGTACCATTTCCTGTATTACAAGCAGCTGCAGTCTCTGTTCCGCCTGTGTGGACAGGTCAAAGCCATTTCCTTTGAGTGCTCCAGGTAGTGAACGCCACTGTAGCAGATCATCATCTTTCTGCTCTAACCATTTTATTTAAAGAAACCGGAAATGTGCATACTCATGATTGTGTGACTGTGTTTGTGTGTGTTTTCTCAGAGCATATGTGGAGTTCTACAGGACATCCCAAGACTCGGGGGTGCAGCCTGAGGTGTCTCTTGCCCTCCTCCTGGCACAGCAGAGTCCTCCCATGGAGCTATCCGTCTTTCCCATCGAACAAATAGAGATCTGTTCTGGGGGTAGAAACATAAGTCACATGAAATATGCACGGTACGGCACTATTCACACATTATGGAAGCCTTCTTTCTATATGTGAGTGAGTGAAATCAGGTGCAGCATGAATTAAAGAAATATCTTACATTTGCTCAGTGATGTCATAAGAGCGCAAATGTATGACTGTGTTCTACTTTTGGGGGCCGAAAAGTCCCATACTCGACTGTCTTTTTGGAAAGGTGACCACAGGCTGCATTGGTCGGCGCCCCTCCACTGAGCCTTAATATAATCTGACATCCTCACACTCTGCATGACTCTAGCTATCACTTGGACTCAGAGAGGGGAGGTTTTAGGCAGAGCCAGCACCAGCTTCTTCCTACCTCCCTCTAGGAGGGAGATGGGGGTGACTTTGCACATTATTTGCTATCCAACACAATAGTACAACTCACAGAATATTCTCACTGATTACTTTCCCTTCAGATAGAGAGAGAGAGAAATAGATTTTATATTGTGATTCTTATTTGGCATCGTTTTTTTAATGCTCTATCCAAACCAAAGAAACTGGATTCAAGCCCTCATATTGACAAGCATCCACCCTGCTGAAGTACTCCTATCTGTGAACAACACACAGAGGCTCTGTCCCAATACTGATACTTGCAGCCTTGTCTTGTAAACAATGCTTGTAAAATCATCACCCCACCAGTTGAGAAGTGTAAAAATTCATTATGAAATTGTGGGGGACCGCATTTGACCACATTTGTCTGTTAATGTAGTCAAAATCATCTCTGAAACTCAGGCCAATGGATTTTCTAATTGCCAGTCTTTATGAAGAAATATGAAGAAAACAGAACGAAGAGTCGAGTCTTCGTATTCAACAGTCAAATCTGAGTTAAATAAAAAAAAATTGATTCGGTTACAGCCCTAAAAATGATTGCATCGATTGCTGTGATCAGTAGTAAACTCTGAATAAACTTTAATGTTTGCAAGTTGGTTTAGGATACCTTATGAACAGCTGCCAAGCAAGTCTGTTAGCTATTAACTCTGCTAATAATGTGATGATATGACAGACAACCTCAAAACGGCACTAAATACAGTTAATAACAACATAACTTTAAGGTCCAGTTCTCT
>CAKALG010005316.1:0-12087 GCA_916700815.1 Helicolenus hilgendorfi
CCGACCATCGGCTCGGTGTGTCAGGGCCTTTAGGACTTCAAAAACACTCAGTCCACTTTTGGTTGTACAGTGGCATTAGAGAGTGACGCTTCCTTTACTTTAACAGTCTTTGGCTGAGTACAACACACAAACCAGACAACAGCCAAGTGTAATTTTGGCCTCCCATCAAGTTACTCACAGAATTAACGTTAATTAGCAGGAGCTGATTTGACCTGCTGCCAACGTTTGTGATTTCAACCGCTGAAAATACCGGTCGGCTAGAAAGGAGAAACTAGCCCGAATGCTTTGCTTTTGAGAAGAAGAAGTAACGGATTTCTTCTGTAGTTAATACCGTATTTTATTAAGATGTGACTGCCTGCCATAGTGGCATTTGCAGCCATTTTGCAACCAGGCTGTTGACACTTGGTACGCTGTCATTATTGCACATTAAATTCAATATAATATTCATCAGATTGGGGGACAAGTTTTGTTCACCATGTGTTTTATCAATGTTTTAATCCTTGTTGGTGTGTTTTCTCTACAGTACTCGGAGAAGGCCTTGTACAACCAGCTCTGCTTCTTCAGGTTCATCTTTGACTGGGACCACGCAGCTCCCAAACTGCTGGGTGATGAGAAAAGTAAGACTATACACACACATACAGCACATGTCGCTAAATGTTAGGTCTTGTACCTAACTTTCAAAAGTATTTTTTTTTCTCTATTTGTTACAGGAGTCATTTCTAAAGTTTTGTGCAGTACTAGTTGTGAAAACAGGCCTGCTTTTTTAAAAATATTCTATCATATTTTATTCATTTTTTTATTATTATTCCGCAGTACCGCCTTTGGAACTGAAATCAAGTTACTAGAACGGCTGTTGAAGTTTGAATTTTAATGTCCTAACAATGCTTCCTCACAAATACACATACAACATAGCATTAGCAATCAATGGCTCAACGTAAACCTTTTACCCAGGCTACACTTATAGTATTCACCAATGATGTGAGACACACACACACACACATACAAGTAGCGGAGTATGGGCATTGGATATGGGGAGGGGGGTTAAGGACATTCAGCTCCTCGAGTCGACAGCCCTAATTTAGGAGACGGATTCAATCACACACACATACAGAATGCAAAACGCTCCAATCACTGGAAGAAAGAAGGAAAGAGCCCTCCATCGCTCTCCCTCTACCCTTACCCTCACTGTCCATCTACTGCTTTCTCTCCTTTGCTCTCTCTCCCTCCGATCTCTCTCTCTCTCCCTCTCTTGGACAGGCACTCGTTTGGCTGTGTTGATTGAAAACAGGTTTTAGATTTGGGGAAATGATAGGGGGAGTAATGGGCGCGCTGACGAAAGGATAGCCCTTCTCCTATAATGGGACATGGAGCGTATATTTCCCCCCTTGGACTCAAATAGACGCTACTCCAGCGCTCTGGTCGCGCTCAGTAGGCGTCAGCCACGAGGCCTCTTTACCCATAGTTCTCCCTGATTGATGTCACTTGATTAGAAAGGGCCGCCGGGCCGAGTGATTTATTTATTTGATTAAATATTTATGTATGTATGTTATTTATGTATGTATGCCTAAATTTTGCGCGCGCCAGTCAGGACCCGAGTGAGGCAGCGAAAGAGTGAGACAGCAGAGGTAAATATAACGTGTAATCAACAGATGACCACTCAGAAAGATGGAGGGAGCTGAAATGGAGGGATTGGACTGGTGTAGAGGAGGAGGGGTGGGGGGGTACTAACATGATTATAGCTTCCATTTTTTCCTTTCTTTTATTTCTGTCTTTGCCCAGATGCAAGGAATAATCGCCAATCAATTCTTTGGCCTTCTCCTTTCTTTATGTTCCTGTGCTTTGTGTTCTTGATCTGCGTCGGGTACCTCACAATACAATACAATACATTACATTCTAGTGGCAAGGCGTTGGAAGTGTTTGCTAACATTATACTGTATCTATAGAAGGTACAGTGTTCAAAGTGTTCAGTATGCGCCGCACGTCACATGGCTGTGGAGCGGTTAAGCGTCTTGTCTCGTGATGGCTGCAAGCATTTTTGTGGTCCGCTGACACCAGATCAGAGCCTTTCACCAGGAATCAGACATTTCACATGTGCAGTCTGTCCACTTCCTAGTTCAAGATCTGACAGACTTTGAATGCTAAGTGTTAACTCTGCCTCTAGACTGGTGGTTCCCAACGTTTTGGGCTTGAGACCCCTCAAAGTAAAGTAATGTCTACAGTATTTGTGACATGTTATTACAGGTAGGGATGTCACAGTGAGGAAATATTCCCAACGGTTAATAAACTTGTAACAACACCGGTGTTACAGATTACACTTGACATTTGACAAGAAAAGATGACACTATGTGTAGAGCGCTTACTTTGATCTTTAACGTTGGATGGTTTGTGTTTCTGGCCTCTCCTGTCGAGCTTTCGCTGCAACCGGCGCTGCTGCTCCACGCACATTAGGCTGTGAATGCTCCGTCCTTCGCACGGCGATTGCCTCATTAAGTGTATGGTTCCTTTATAGCATTAGGTTTAAATCTGAAATTTAATAGGCGCTTTTGCTTTTCGCTTCAACTACAAATCCTCCGCCATCATCTTGTCCGTCTACTCTCTCTCTCTCTCTCTCTCTCTCTCTCTCTCTCTCTCTCTCTCTCTCTCCAGTGTGTGTGTAATCAGACTCCGCGGCAAGCCTAGTTACAGGTTGCACATGTCTATGAGCTGTGCAGCCAATGAGTGATTTTGGTTTCCCAGAATGGATGGTTTAGTCGTTTTCTTTGGAGTGAAACTAGAAAAAAGAAACCGTGGGCACACTGTCACACTTATTGCTGATATATTTATTTACCACCCTTCATCAGGCCTTATGAGGTCAAACTATTATTTTATAGTTTTCCTCAGGTTGGTATCTACACTCATTGACACATACTGAATCCTTTAAGATTTCTTTCACACACCCAGTACCGAAGCTTATTAACTAAACATTTTGCTGGTAAGAAAAGTGTCTTAATGGGCCGTGAAGGGTCACAGATTAGAGGACAGAAGGTTCTGGATGGATTGGATCACCCACCAGCTGTGGGTTTTAACCACTACACCACATGCACACACCATTATGTCTACTTGCTACTCTTGTCAGTCGAGAAGCAGCAACTACTTTTCTTCTGTTCCCTGAGCTGCGAGTCCATCAAATCATCACCCTTCCTGTTTGATGGTTTGGTTTCCTGAACACAAGACCTCCACTTTCCCCACATCGTCCCCAAAAAAAATCTGACAGAATATGTGGCTGCATCGTACCTGAAACACCAAGTACCCAGCACCGCCCAGCACTCTGCAGAGCTAACATTCACAACAAGTTTCCGCTGACTTGGCGTCACAGTAACGGCCACAAAAACTTGTAGTACCCAGAATATGGCGTGGATGTCTGTTATCCAGGCAGGAGGTTGTGTTTATGGCAGATCTGTGTTCATCAGCAGGTACGGGTCACCGTGTTGTCGATAAAGGTTTACAATGTGCGACAGTTAATCTTGTCTGGCAACACTGACAAACCAGTGTCTCCACCGAATGATTAATATCCACCACACACTCACGCTACCGCTTTCCTCAAATAGAGCTGGATGCATGTATACACGCACATCATGCTGCTATAAAATATAGGTTTAAGGTGTTATCCCTCAGTCCTGGGGCAGTAATACCCCATATTACTGCATTACACACCCAGGGGCCACACTGCTCAGATTACAGGGAGGAGACATACAATCCTATACACCCTACTCTACTGTTGTGTTGTCTCTGTGGGAGAGTCTGCATGTATATACCTATAGAGATTTATTAGCACAATCTATCCTTAATATTGTCTTTCTGGTGGCGCCAGTGCGTTGTAGTGAATTTAAATAGCCTCATCTTGCTGCTAGAAGAGCTGATTAAGTGATTGAGTCTGGCTCGATGTACAGGAGTTTTTAACTGATTTTGAAGTTGGGTTGCATCTTCAATTTCAAACATGCACACACTACAAGATTTGAAGATAATGGTGCATCAAACACTACAGGATTATTAAGATCGTTGTGCCAGAGGTAGCATTGCACCACCTCACGTGATCTGACGGGATCTCATGGGGAAGCAGATGTAAACAGAACAGAAGTATTGAGAAAAGCAGAAGGCTAAACGAGTCTGGATGAGAAAATGTTTGGGGAGAGGCGGTCAGTACGGGTTATTTATTCCTCAACGAGAACTGGAGGTGAGATTTTAACTGTCAAAAGTCGTATGCTAGCTAACGTTAGCCTCAATGTTTACCGTTGTTTGGCAGCACCGTCCGCTGCTCCGGCTTGTCTCTCTCGTTGGCTATTGTGATCCCGCTTGGAAAGCACTCACGTAATCATCCAGATTTTAACTCCTAAATATCAAACATGTTTGATGAGTCTGCGAACAGTTCGGGAGGTTTAAGACTGGATCTGTAAACCACTCACATTACCAGATAATCAGGGCCGGACATCAGTATCGACCAAGGTCCCAGACCAGATTTCTCCAATCGTAAGGAGGGCAACTTGAGGTTTCAAATGCAACTTTGCCTTTTCTCACCTTATAAGATGACAAACGGTTGTTGGAGCAGTGTGTAGGATTTAGTGGAATCTAGTGGTTTGGTTGCAGATTGCAACCAACTGAGTACCCCTCTACTCACCCCTCCCTTTCCAAGCATGTCGAAGAACTACAGTGGCCTTCAGGTTACGTAAAAACGGGAAAGACTCTCTCTAGAGCCAGAGTTTGGTTTGTCAATCCTGGTCTACTATAGAAACATGGCAAACTCCATGAAGAGGACCCGCTCCCTATGTAGATATGAAGGGCTCATTCTAAGCTAACAAAAACACGACGATTCTTACTTTCAGGTGATTATACACTAAAGAAAACCTAGTTATGAATATTAGATTCCATTTCTGCAAATAAATCCCCCGAAATCCTACAAGATCCTTTATTACGATGAACATGAACACTGTAGTATTACTTGAATCAATCCTACATATACCATCCTGGTATATCACAATATAGAATATCAACAGCCTCATCCTGTTATGTTTGCATTTGCTGTTGTTTACTTAGCTCAGAGAAATGTTATTGTACATATATGTTTACATGTGTGCTGAACATACACGATAAAGCATTAAAATAGCTTCACATAAAAGAGCTCCAAGTCGACGCTGAATGTAATTTGATCAGCTCGAATGTGTGCGTACGCCGCAGCGCTACGCTGTGTTTGTGTGTGTGTGTGTGTGTGTGTGCACATTTGCAAGCCTGTCTTATCTACATGTATATTGCATTTTTGTGCCTGATTGCTGCAACTGAGTAAAACATGGAGGTAATTTCATCCGCTGCAGGAGATCTCTAATAGATTACACACACACAGAGGCACACACACACACACACACACACACACACACACACACACACACACACACACACACACACACACTATGAAAAAAACATGCTGTCCGTTCCTTAGCTGGGAACATCCCGTATCAATGACTTTCAAATCATTTCATGTCACTTTTCTTCTCCCCGTCTCCCCTGCTCTCCCTTTTTTATCTCCCCTCCCTCCCTCACCGTCTATCTGTTGCCTTTCTCTTCCCTCCGTCACCCACCCCCCTCCCCTCCAGGTCTCAATCTTGAGTGTGGGCAGTATGATTGCGTGTGTGAGCAATAATGTAATTTTGCCGCATTGATAAAATATAAATTGTCCTTGAGCTGCGCTTTTCTAATGATCCATTTACCGACAGCTTCCTCGCCACCTCTCAGCACTCTGCGTTTGGTCCTCTTCTACCCTCCCACTCCTCTTCCTCTCGCTCTGTCTTCCTTTCCCTTCTCCTCCTCTCCCTCTCCATTTTCTTCCCTCTCTCTCTCTTCATCTTCCACTCTCCCCTCCCTTTCTCCGGCGATACAAAGCGGGGTGGCAAAATCCACGGGTGCGATTGTCAAATCAATTATTCATTCTGTGCAATTACACTCACACAAAGAAGTTTCCCTGTGCTCCGAGTGGTGATTAAATTAACTGCTATTCCAGCTGCCCGTCGCCACCAGCCTAATAGAATATTCATGGAGGCGGCCGACGGAATGGCCGATCTCCATTAACTTCATCATGCTCACTTAATTACAGGCTTGTTATTGTATTTACACCTAGTTAGAGCGTGCAGAGCCCCGATCTACTCGTGCCCGGCACCGCCAGAGTATGCGCGAGTGTGTGACAACACCTAGTTAGAGCAGAGATAACCCCTGATACACTTGCTGTGCGCGTGTATGTGTGTGTCGGAGTCCGTGTGGATGTGTGCGAGGGAGAGAGAGAGAGATGACGTTTAATGCAATCAATTAGGCAAAGTTTTTGGGATCTGAAGCTGCATTTGTGTCTACAGTATGCTCGCCATCCATGCGTCAGTTTTCCATCTTTCATTCCGGTCGTCGTCTTTCCTCGTTATATCCACTACGCTCCTTTTTTCTCTTCCACATCTCGGGCCTTCCCGGCAACGCCGCCGTCTCCCCTCTCCCCTCTCTTCTTTCCTTCCGCCTCACACTCGCTTTTTAAGGGAGGCTATTTATTTGAACTACACTCCCCACTGCGCTCCCGACTTGCAGCGAGGTCTCTCCCTCTTTCTTTTCCTCTCTGTGACTCTTAAATCATTCTTTTATCTGTTCGCCACACAGTGATTGAGGTGGAAAGGAGAAAGGAGTGAGGAAGGGGAAAGAGGAGAAGGAGAGGAGGGGAGGGTGGCGAATTATTTTCTCCTACCTTTCAGAAATGATGACATGATTGCTTTCGCTTGATCATGCATCATCACCCCCCTTTCTATTCCCCAGATAAATAGACTAGTTTGTCTCTCCCTGCCTCTCCTCTCCCCTTTTTTCTCCCTCCATCCCTGTCCTTGCTAACATGAGGATTATCTGGTAATAGTTGCTGCTGGCGTTTAAGTCAACCACACCATCTTCTGTGTGTGTGTGTGTGTGTGTGTGTGTGTGTGTGTGTGTGTGTGTGTGTGTGTGTGTGTGTGTGTGTGTGTGTGTGTGTGTGTGAGATTACTGTTTGTCACGTGATGTTTTTTAGTCGCCATGACTGTGAGTTAGTGTGCTTTTTAAGTGTTTAACTACTATCAATCGTCTGTGTGCATGTTCTTTTAGGGTCTGTGTGTGTGTGTGTGTGTGTGCGCCTCACCGTTGATCTCTGTGTATCTAACCTTTGTTCCCTTGGGCAGTCAGTGGGCTGGTATTTATCCAGCAGCCACTAATGCAGCGGGCAGGAAGGACGAGACAGGAGATAGGGCTGTGGAGATGGCGAGGACATGACAACCGGCCATATGGACAGCTTGTGTGTGTGTGTGTGTGTGTGTGTGTGCGTGTGTGTGTGTGTTTATATACAGTATGTGATCTAGATAAATAACTACCAAGTCACCGTTTTAAACAAGTTTTTAATTTGTTTGCTTGTAGTAAAACACTTTCATTAAGATCTATGATGACTGTTCCGTTATGATGTGACATTCAGGATTTGGAGAACTGCTGAAACAATAAGTGGATTCATTGAATAATCAGTCATTTATCAAGCAAAAATACTAAACATTCACTGTTTCCAGCTTCCTCAAATGGGAGGATTTGCCACTTTTCTCCTTATATCGTCCTAAATTGAATATCTTCAGCTATTTGAAGACGTCAAATCATGATGTAGCTGCAACTAACGGTTCGTTTCGTTAGCGATTAATCTTCCAAATTATTTTCTCAATTAATCGATTAAACCATTTGTTCTATTAAGTGTCAACAAATTGTGAAAATCACGCCTTGCAATTTTCCAAGAACAAGGTGACTTCGTAAAAGTACTTGTTTAGTGCACCCGAAGGTCCAAAAGCCAAAACTCTTCACTGAACTTTCATAGAAAATCAAATAAAACAACAAATATTCACATTTTAGAAGTAACAACCGGTTAAAGGTTGGATCGGTAAGAAAGCAAAACTAGCAGGAGTACAGCTGCTGGCTACGTATTAGGGCCATTGTAGGTAAAAAATAAAATTAAAATAAAATAACGGAACCAGGGGAGGGCGTAATATTCTGAGAAAAAACTCTGAATTTCGGAGATAAAAGTCATAGATTTACAAGAAAAAAAGAATGGTTATTTTCTGTGATAAAAGTGGATACTGTACGAGAAAAAAACAACTCACAAATTTGCAAAATTATAAAGTTGTAAATTTATAAGACAAAAACCCGGAAAAATAGTGGCGTACAAAACCGCGGTAATAGAACATAGTGGGGTAACCTCATCACACGCCGTCGTAGCTGGCAGCCTCTGATTGACTGGGCCTTACCATACAGTATATAAAGTGCCTGTGTTGTTTGCCTGTATGAAGATCTGAAGATCATAATTTTTTAAATAACATGAGCAGGTAGGAAAACCTAATTCATATCCGATCAGTCGCAGACAAAACACAAACTTTCTCCCATTTCCATTTACCTGCTTCTTCTTCTTCTTTTTCTTCACATTACCCCTCCCGTCAACATTATTCCTGATGTAGCTCGTTGCACTCTTTGGTGTGATGGTGTGTTATTACTTGGTTTCATGATACTTCATCTACACTTGACGCTCAGTATAATATTGTAAAGATTTGGTTTTGGTGGCCGGGGATAGCAGCTCTCCTTCTTCTCTCTGGCCTTATTACGGCCCACCCGAAGGGATAACAGGGACAAGATATTGACTTCATGCTCTCGTTGGGCTTTTCTATCGATCTCATGATCCTGTGTGTGTGTGTGTGTGTGTGTGCACACGCCGCCATCGACCCATCTGTCCAATTCTGCGATGCCCCTCCCGGCCCTCAAAGTGATAGCATTATTGGCACTGGATCTGTTAGCTCTCCAGTTAAGGGTGAAACGCTCCTCGGTGTTTATTAGCGACGAGACAAAGCCGGCGTGCGCTCTGCTCCTCTTCCAGTAGGAATCCTGCAGAACCTCATCATGGCGATGGAGGAGGGGGTGAGAGTTTGAAATGCACACGTCCCAGTAGCCCGCGGTATTGACTTTGACGCAGTTGAGGGAACTGAATGATCTTCCATTGAGCTCTTGAGCGATGATAACTCTTCCTTTCCTTCACCTCCAGATCGCGCAAAGCTGTGGAACAGAGAAAAAGACGTGTATCGGCGGCTGAAGGAAGTGCCAGACAAAGCGCTGGCCACCAGCGGCTACTCGGAGATTAACCTGGCCAAACTCTTCCAGGCGTTCTCCTCCTTCAAGTAAAACAACACACACACATCTGTAAAGACGACACCTGACGAGAAGCTCCAACATCTGACTCGGGACATTTGCACATCCAACTACAGCTGTTTTTGAATACATAGCTGGGTTGGTGATTTTAGGCTTTGGCCTCCTAACCCTGATATCATCTTCCCTGAACCTAATGGGCTTGTTCTGTGACTTAAAACCCAATCACACCTCTCCCCTTCTCCAATTTCTTCACATAGATGCTCATGACCCCATCACCCTGACTCTGTATGGTAAAGGGGAGTAGCAATCATACCTAAATGACAGTCCATTGTGTGTGCGTGTGTGGAGGCTAGCAGCGCCCAGATGTGTGTGTGTGAAAATGACTTATCCTCAGAGCAGCCAGTATACTCCAAAAGCCGCTAATTAGCCAATGATAGTGACCCGGGCCACTAAGACCACTGGATGCCTGCAGCGATCGGACACTTGTTCTGATTACCACCATTCATCCCGTGTGTGTGTGTGTCTGTGTGTGTCTGTGTGTGTGTGTGTGTGTGTGTGTCAGATCAGATCAGAGGATGAAAGAAAGGAGTAAGGAGGATGCAGGGAGTGACGGGGTGAGGGAGGCCACACGCGCTGCTCCCTCGCTCTTTTGTCTCGGTATCGAACAGCTGATCTTCTCCTCCACTGCCTCTGTTTAACTGATTCATCCCTTTCACTCCTTCGTCTCCTACCCTCCCTCCCTCTGTGCAGATTGTGTTTTCACGCCTGTAATTTTCTATGTATCCGACTTGTATCGCTCAGGTGGGTGTGATGTAATAATTTTTTTGTTGTTGTTGTAATGACCAGAATATTTCGTATTGGGTATTTTGATATTGACGAGAACCCTTTTTTTTTATACTGAAACCTCAATAAAAAAAGCTAAATGGATAAGATGTTAATCTTGTGTTATTGCAATGTGGTGGGTGACAGAAGATAAGTGGGTGTATATCCTGTAGTGTCTTCGTGTTTCCTGTTACCGCTGCACTCTAGGGCTGCAACTAACGATTATTTTCATTGTCGATTGAAGCTGAAGTAGGCGAGATTGGAGCAAATATGATTAAAAAAAAGTTTTTTTATAAAACAGTCTATATGGTGACAGTAGTACATGAAACAGGTAACCTAACAAAACTCATGTGCCTCGGTGTCTTCCGGTGCTCCTAATGGCATCTGCAAGATTTCACAGACCGGAGGAAAACAAGCAGTAAGAGCTGAGCTAAGATGAAAAAGTTTGTGACGCCGCCGCCATTGTGAAATCTGGTGAACGAACGCCAAGTACCGGTCACATGACCAATTAGCCACGAGTTTGCACTGGGCGACATGTTTCTTCATCATCAGGAACCTGAGTTGATTCCACATACATCATCCTGTCCTAGATTCTCACTAGTACACCAAATGTGTATTCTTCCGCCGCAGTAAGTAGTCCCTCACCAAATGCACTGTTTACTCATGTTTAAGTACCGTTTCCTAAAAACTACAGTGCCCAACTGTTTTAGGAAATCACTTGACCTTTTCTAAAAAAATAAATAAAACTATGTATTTTCATTTTCAGAAAGAGCGAAGGGGCTTTGGGGCTGACAGCCGCAGACAGGCAAAGAAGTTGTATGTAAGTAAGTATTCATGATTTGTTTACAGAAAGACTGATATAGAATATCACAAGTTTTATTCTTTGAATATATAGATGGCATTTTTGTGAGTTTTTCTGATTTCAGGAGAATGAACGGTGTTGATTTCTAAATAGGAGTTGGATAAAACCCTCTATTATAGTATTTGTAATTTTCTATTATGATATAGCACATTTTTTGGGGAAAATCAATAGACGTGTTTATGAATAAAATAACTAAGGAATGTTTGCTTTTGGCTAATCCGGTGACTTGCATACCAGACTTTATTTACATTCATTTCAAAATTATTCATATTATATTGATATCTTCATAAAAAAAATGGCAAAATGTACTATGGTTGATCTATATATCGCCTTAAACTCTCTGTATTCCCTCTGCTGTATAATTTCAGTCTGTAACTCGCTCCATGAAGTGTTTCACCGTTTTCTTCCAAGAATTCTCCTTTGTGTTAATACAGTGGAGGGATTTTTTACTCCATCCTGCCGCGTGCATTTCCATAAACACTGCACGCCTCACAAATCACTTCAAAACCACTGTGACTTGTGAAGGCAACCTTAAGTGGGCTGAACACTTAAACCATGATTCACTATGCAATGGATAGAACATGCTGTGTGTGAGAGAAAAGTGTCTCGGTGCATTTGCAGCTCATAACTTTACATATTTATTAAATCAGATCAGCTCCACTACTTCTCCCACAGTTTTTTTTTTCTTAGGGGATTTAATCAACAGTAGACATGCACACAGACAGGCCTTCCTCTATATACCAGGCTGCATGTTTTGTAAGTGAGGGCCCCTGTTTTGTCCTCCCAGTTTGGAGCAAACCCAGTCAAATTGAGTCTCTGCATTAATTCGACCCAGCTAAGCTAATAAGGTCGAACAAGTCTCTTTGTATTGTCCTGTTAAGCTTTATTGCTTGTCGTTTTGACCAGCGATGGACAAGGTAGGCTTTGATGAGGGAATTAGTCCCCTATTCTGTCCCTGTTATTCATAGCGCGGTGGAACATACAGGCAGCAGAGAGGGTGTCAAAAGGAGAGCTGGTCCTATTGCAAAGTGTCTCCCTTGTTGGAGCTGAAAGGGCGGTTATGAGACGATAAACCGCTTAATACACTGAGCTAATTGGATGAGAGCAAGAGAGACGGGGAATTAAGGGGCGATCCGAGAGGGGAGCGGAGTGCCATGGCCCTGCTATTCAGGTCTTTCATCGGGGCCGGTTCTCCGCCTGGAGGAGGG
>CAKALG010005351.1:6993-28125 GCA_916700815.1 Helicolenus hilgendorfi
TGAAGGAATGACCCAGAGGAGTGAGAAGGCAATGAAGTTAAGTTCTAAGTTTCACTAAAGTGTTTCCTGGCAATGGTATGTGTGTGTGTGTGTGTGTGCCCCTCAAACCTCCCTAAAACATTTAGACTACAGTATTTCTACTGTATTCCTCTGAGCGTGCATGTTTGAGCTTACATGTGTAAGAATGTATTATGTATGTAATGCATGTATTCCATAATATTTGTGTGTATGTCAAGTCAATTCTATTTATATAGCCCAATATCACTAATCACAAATTTGCCTCAAGGGGCTTTACATTCTGTACAGCATGTGAGTTTTGTCCATTGCGATACTAGAAAACTTCAGGAATCCATTGGTACCATGTCATACTAGCTTATCATGAAGGAGGCTCAATAACTTACGCAAAATTTTGGCAAGGAAAAACTGGCATTGCCATTTTCAAAGGGGTCCCTTGACCTCTGACCTCAAGATATGTGAATGAAAATGGGTTCTATGGGTACCCACGAGTCTTCCCTTTACTGACATGCCCACTTTATGATAATCACATGCAGTTTGGGGCAAGTCATAGTAAAGTTAGCACACTGACACACTGACAGCTGTTGTTGCCTGTTGGGCTTGAGTTTGCCATGTTATGATTTGAGCATATTTTTTATGTTAAATGCAGTACCTGTGAGGGTTTCTGGACAATATTTGTCATTGTTTTGTGTTGTTAATTGATTTCCAATAATAAATATATACATACATTTGCATAAAGAAAGGATATTTTCCCACTACCATGTTGATAAAAGTATTAAATACTTGACAATTCTCCCTTTAAAGTAAATTTTGAAGCGATACAAATTGTTTTAATGTTAATGTTAATTTGCAATTAATTGCGATTAACTATGAACATGTGATTAATCATGATTAAACACTTTAATCGATTGACAGCTCTAGTTCAAAGTGATGTTTAAGCTTTAGGTTTAAGATCTGAATAAGGTTAGGATAAGGTTAAGCATGTAGGCATGTAGGTGTTATGGTTAAGGCCTGCTGCTTACTTCTTGCGCCGGGCTCCACAAACGTGTGCACCCGTGAACCTTCACAACTTCATAACACAAGGCCAACGCAACGCCTCTCACCTTTCAAAAAGGTCAATCGTGCTGGAATGGAGAGATCAGATTTTATCATCCACTTGTTTGCTCCTTACAGTGAGCTTTTTTTCACATTAGAATACAATTTCAGCAGTTTGTCTTGGCTTTAGGTTTGTTATAACATTTCATATGTGAGAGACAATGCCAGCTGTTGATTACTGTAGAATAACAGAAATGGTAAAAGCAGAGTGGGGAACCTGGACTTCCTGCTGGGCTGAGCTGAAAGTCATGTACAGAACTCAACTTGTCCTCACTTTAGACTGCCATACAAAAAAAAAAAAAAAAACTCAAACCATTTGGGACTTGAGCACGTTATTTAAGGCATGATTTCTCACTTCATGATGTTTAAGTAATTCATTACAACTCACACCATGAGATGAGCATTTCCCAAAATCTCAATTTAGCAAGTTTGCAGGGTTATTTAACCTCCTTCACAACAAGCTGGTATGACATGGTTGGTACCAATGGATTCCTGAGGTATTTCTAGTTTCATATGATACCAGTTTCTTCAATCTAGCTATAAAACTGA
This sequence comes from Helicolenus hilgendorfi, assembly GCA_916700815.1. Lineage (NCBI taxonomy): Eukaryota > Metazoa > Chordata > Actinopteri > Perciformes > Sebastidae > Helicolenus > Helicolenus hilgendorfi. The sequence continues at coordinate 8,653 of CAKALG010005351.1, forward strand.
GCCTGCTACAACCTAAAAATCGGAAGTTAAAAGTTGCCTCAAGTTCATGTGTTCACCATTGAATATTAGGCAGGGTTGTTTTTTTTAATGCGTTAAAGAAATTAGTGATGTTAAAACAAATATGGGCTAGACTTTGACAGCCTTAATATTTTTTCTTCCTTTGATTTATTCATCTTCTCCTTTTTCTCTCTTTCTTACCCCTCACATCAAAACATTGCTTTTGGATCTATGACTATGTTATGGCATGTTCTCTGGCTTATTTACTGAGACTGTCTGATGAAACGATTCTGTATATTAGGGAACACGATACATGTTTGGCCTAAGTGAGTCAATAAATAAAAAGATAAATGAAATTTGCTTTTATTGTCAGCGCTCCATAAAATTGTTGATGCAGATACAGTAAAAACATTACGTTTTTTTTTTTTATTTTAATTTTAATATGTATTGCTTATTTCTTCTGTTTTGATATGTTTGAAAATGTTAACATAACACGTAGTTAATGTAAGTGTCGCTGAATGGCTTAATGTGGTGAGACGTCATTAAATTCACAATAAATTAATATGGTAAATCTTGCTGCACTTTTGGTTTGTCCACAAGGCACCCAAGGGTGTCATAGCACCCACTTTGGGAACCACCACTACAGTCAGTTATTCTTACAGAGCCTCCCTGACATTACCAGGTGAACAATGGCATTTAAATTTGTGCATTAAGTGCTGCTGAGTGAAAATGTGAGTCATTCAGTAGCCGTGCTTACAGCCTCAATGCATACATGTGTACGTGTACGGTCCCTATATGCACACATAATGTTTTTATACACTTACCACAAAAACACACAATTTCTTTCCTTTGCTCTCTGTAACACACTCACACACACACACACACACACACATTTGGGCACAGTTGGTTTGTTCAGTGTTTCCTGGCTAAGGGCAGGTCATGCCTAGGTGGGGAAACTGTGACATGTCAAAGACGCCCCTGATTATAGCCACAACGGGAAAACATCCAAAACTAACACAAGCATACGCACACATACAGTATATACCAACACTCAGCCTCTGGTGTGTGTGCGTGCCAGTGGTAAAGACTCATGGGAACTAAAAGCATCTGTAGTTTGGGGCTCAGCAACAAAGGGATCGGAGGGCGCCAGTGTGGCAAATCCGGCCAACACACTTCCAATGAAGAAGGAAAACAAAATCTGTGATGACCTTAGTAGTAAACTAAACAAATGGAAAACTTCAGTTACACTTGATGAACAAGCGAGCGTGTGTTTTGTCATGGTCCCCCTGGCAACCCAGATGCTAATGAAGGTTACCTTAATGAATGTGTATGCTGTACTTGTGGTGAACGAAAGGTTAGAGAAGAGGCCTAAAATCAAATTAAACATCAACTTTCCAACCATCACTCTTTGACAAATAATCCATGTGTTCTCTATTGCAACAACAGAAATATTTTACTGCCTCTATGGACGGCAACGTGTGTCGGTCGGTTCGCTACTTTGGTGCAGACTGAAATATCTCAACAATTATATGATGGATCAATTTCTGTACAGACATTCATGTTCTCCAGAGGATGAATCCGGCTGACTTTGTCTCTTGCACCACCATGAGATTGACCGACCCGTTCTCACTCCCAATTTGTAACCTTCCTAATGACATTCCCATCAGCCTCAGCTTTGTCATGTGTTTTGTGGTAATTAACAAATGTTAGCATGCTAACACGCTAGACTAAGGCCCTGTTCAGACCTGGTATTAACATGCGTCCTCAGTGATCCGATCACAAGTGGACAGCTTTAAGTGTGTCTGTTCACACCTGGCATTAGAATGCATCTCCACATGCGTCTTCAGTGGCCACTTGTGATCCGATCTCACTTCCCCGCCCCATATGCAAATTTACACGTAGTAAACACACGTCACAACAGCAGGGTACAGAGCTCCAGTGAGCGAGAAGGGAAGAGAACAGGTGAGCGGGCGGTCGGGTGTCAGCTCCGCGCAAAGCAGCGGAACAAAAACACTGACACATCTCCGACAGTATGATAACAATACATTTCGCGTGCCTAGTCTACATACAGTAGAGCACAGAGGCCAAATCCATCCTGACAAGCTCCCGCGTCTGCCTGTTTATTCACCTAAGGGGCGCAGTGAGCCCGTGGATCACAGCTGGACGTCAGTTGAGTAGTTGGCCCTTAATGTGGCCAGGACACATCCGCATACACACTGCTAAAAGAATGTGGTCATATGTGGCCCAGACCACCCCTGAATGTGATCTGAAAACTCAAGTGCGTTCACACCTGTACTTAAAACTGTCCACTTGTGATCCGATCACTGAGGACGCATGTTAATACCAGGTGTGAACAGGGCCTAAGATGATGAATGTGGTTAAAATTATACCTGCTAAACAGCATGTTGGCATTGGCATTGTGAGCATGTTAACATGCTGATGTTAGCATTTAACTCAAAGCACTGCTGAGCCGACATACAGCTTCACGAACCTGCATTCAATTCAATTCAATTCAATTCAATTTATTTTTATATAGCGTCAAATCAAAACAGAAGTTATCTCAAGATGCTTTTTTATATAGAGTAAGTCTACACCCTACTCTATAGTTTAGAGACCCAACAAGAGATCCCCCATGAGCATTGCATTGTTATGGTAATGCGCTTCGGCCAGGAAAAACTCCCTGTTTAACGGGTAGAAACCTCGAGCAGAACCGGGCTCTGGGTGGGTGGCCATCTGCCTCGACCGGTTGGGAGGCATGACTGGAGACTCTTGGGTCACGAATAAGAATAGGATTTTAATAGCATCTCTGATGCAGAATCTCTCCAGGGATGATTCATGTCCCCAAAAAGTGTTTAGAAATCTGCAGCTGATGTAATGACATTTTATTAGGTGTTTTGACAGAACAACTGAAGATAGATTTAAAACAAAAAGGAAACTATTCAGCTACCAGTTGAACAAATGACAACCAGACTTATAAAGTTCTCCCTGAAATGAAAACAAAAGACATTATTAGGATTAGTAATAGAAGTATGAGTCATCCCAAGACCTCTGAATCACAAAATAGTTATTTTTTGAAAGGTAACATCATCTATGGTTTTGGGTCCACAATGGATCGATTCTGTTTAGTAACAAAACCTTCAACATTCATGCTTGTACTTTTTTGAGAGCAGCAGGGGTTTTCCACAAAACATCTTTTTATGTTTTTACTTGTTCAAGCGTAGCTTTAGTGTTCCACTTTATGAAGGTTGCGTCCAAGAAGTATTGAATTATATTGAATAATATGTCAAACCCAGTGTTTGAGCCAGGATTGTCTGGGAGGGGGTCAAATAGACCCATTGGTACTTTTCTAGACTGTCACTGCTCCATCTAAGGGGGAAAATAAACAATACTGTGCAACCAGTGAGTGCTACAAAACACAACAATTGATATTAAGCATATCATATTACGCATGGAACTAATTTTGGTTTTGATTACACAAATGGAAAGAGACTTGTGTAATTATGTAATTATATGGGCGAAAAATAGTACTTCAATTTCATCAGGACTTAAAGGGCCAGTGTATAGCATTGCGGGGGGATCTATTAGCAGAAATGGAATATAATATTCATAACTATGTTTTCATTAGGGTAAACTAAGAATCGTTGTGTTTTCGTTAGTTTAGAATGAGCCCTTCATATCTACATACGTAGCCTCATAGGGAGCTTCCTCTTCATGGTCTCCGCCATGTTGCTCTGCCATGTTTCTACAGTAGCCCAGAATGGACAAACCAAACACTGGCTCTAGCGAGAGCCTTTCCCGTTTTTACATTACCTGAAGGCCACTATAGTTCTTCGACACGCTTGTGAAACTGCGGTAATATGAGACAGATTAATTACTTGAAATGTAGACTATAAATGCTGAGTTGAGTCCAAATGCAATTTTAATAAAATCACCCTCTGAATAAAGGTATAACTGGTATTAACATTCAATAACATTGCAAATTTCCCTGCTGTGGGACTAATAATGGATTATCTCATCTTATCTCATCTTATCTCAACATGATTCAAATTGAAATGTGTTATTTAGGTTGCAAGGTTTTAGAGTACAAATAGTTCCAATGGCATCTAAGAGAATGCTATATACTTACTCAGTGTTACGATTAAGAGGTTTTTTTTGGCAGCGTTGTGGTCAGACTCCAGCTTCTTATTTAGGAAAGAAGGAAATTTCTTCTTGGACAAACAAATTAATTAGCTTGAAAGAAAACCATCCAACCAAATGGATGGAAGATTAAAACAGCAACACAATACAAAATGCAATCAGCAAGTACATCATCCAAATAATCCGACTGAAGATCATTAAAATGAACTGATGTATTTATTCACACACACGCACATGCACACGCACACGCACACACATACAGCCAGAACAGTGGCAGACACAGGCTCAAGCTCCACATGGTTTTTGGATGCATCTTGAGTGCGCCAAGCAGAAACTCATTCTACTTTTTTATTGTTCAATAAATATGAAGGATCACCTGGAGCTTTACAACTTCCCAACTCAAAGTACTGCACACTAAACAGAAACAGCAGGTCTGGAGGTAAATCAGTGCTGCTCTACAAATGTCTGGTAATGGCTGGAGGAAGTGTTCAGATAATTTACTAAAGTAAAAGTGTATGAAACACTTCAAGTAAACATCCTACATTAAATATATTACTGAGTAAAAGTAAAAGCATATTATCAGCAAAAGGTACTTAAAATATCGAAAGTAAAAGTACTAAATGCTAAAACAAGACTCGGTCAAAACCGAGTATACGGCTGGACCGATTATGGTCAGTCTGTGAATTTGTGGCTAAATTGTTACACAAATAGTCAGTGGTCATGTCTGTAATATTAAATCCAGCAGATTTAAACAAACAAACAAACAAATACTTCCACAATACTGATCAACCAGATCAGTCGTTAGTCACGTGAGTTGCTAGTCACGTGGGTCATTAGTATCGTTATCTCCGTGAGTGACATGAATCGCTAGTCAGTGAAGTTAACATCAACCACGACCGCTTCCTAACCCTACCCAAGTGGTTCTGTGCCTAAACCCAACTTTCTGTGAAAACGGAAGTTTATTTTCAAAGGACACAATGCATGTAACAAGAGTATATTTACATGTCGTCCCTGGTCCGTCTGAAAGTATTGCAAGAGGAGTACCCAGTGCGTCGGTCTCCGATGCCGAGGGACACTGACCAAGCGTCGGTATTTGACGAGTTGCGAGTGAGAATGTGTTGAATGTAGTGGAGTAAAAAGTACAATATTTCCCGCTGATGTGTGGTGGAGTAAAAGTACAAAGTAGCTAATACTCCAGTAAAGTACCTCAAATGTGTAATTAAGTACAGAACTTGAGTAAATGTACTTGGATAGCGTGGATAACTGGAGGGTGACCAGCGAGCAACAAAAGGTTGGAAGGGCAAAAAATGAAGGGAGTGAGTGAAGAGAGGAGGGGAGGAAGGAAGGAAGAATGAGATGAAGGAGAGAGAAGGGATGGATGGAGGGAGGGAGGGAGGCGTGAGGCCAGTGACAAGCCAACAGCTTGACCAGTCCAGCCAGCCCACTGTTGGTGTTGGCAACACATTTTAGTACTCTGTGTCACACACGCACGCACACACACACACACACACACACACACACACACACACACACACACACACACACACACACACACACACACACACACACACACACACACACACAGCAGAGGTGACCTCACTTTTGTAAAGTTTGTGCTAACATATAATCACCCACTGAATGGCCAGAGCTTGCTTTATAGACTCCCAGAGCTCAGGAGTTGAACACACACATATACATATGCATGTACACAAACACACACTCTCAAAACACAGACACCAACACATTTAAACAGGTGGGAACAATATCATGACTTTTTTTCTCATAAAATTCTGACTTAATTCTCCAGATACTTAATAATAAATATTAAAAACTTTTTCTCATAATGTTATGACTTTATATTCAAACTTCATTACAAGTTCATTCTTGAAATATTACAACTTTTTTCTTGAAATATTAAATTATTTTCATTTAATATAACATTATTTACAAACTTTATAACAACTTCATTCTAGAATTTTCTTTTTCATGAATATTACAACATTTTTCTCATATTACATTTTTTCTCATAATATTATGATTTTATTTTCAAACTTTATTACAACTTTTTTCTTTAAATATTTTTTTTCTTTATATATTACAACTTTTTTTCTCTCAAAATATTCTGTCTTTATTTTCAAACTTTATGTCAACTTCATTCTCAAATATTAAAATTGTTTTATTGATTATTACAATATTTTTCTCATAATATAATTGTTTTCTCATAACATGACTTTATTTACAAACTTTATGACAACTTCATTCTTGAAATATCATGACTTTCATCTAGAAATATTGCAACTTTAAGCTTTAAATATTACAACTTTGTTCTAGTAACATTCTTGTGACTTAATTTTTGAAATCTTAGATCTTTTTTTTTCGTTTGCTGTGTTTGGCTGGGAACGGTGAGGGGAGCTGTTTCCTCATTTCCTTCCTGCTTTGTCCCGATTGGCTCAGACACATTCTTCTTCTTCACTTGTTATTCAACTGTCAGACTCCAACATTCACTCCCTCTGTCTCATTGAATCTGTCGCTTGTCAAAGTGACAAATCATCTTTGCTCTAAGACAACGTGCCTGCTCTTTCTATTGTTAATACTGCTACCTTAAGACAAAAGTGGCTGCACACACACACACACACACACACCATTAAAACAATGGTGTTGTTTTAGTTTTTATTGTTTAGTTGGGAGTAGTATTGCCAGAATAGGCCCTACCAGAGAGAGAGTGTGTGCATGTAGGGGGTCATGGCTGTGCTGAGTGGCCCGTTGTTTGGTTGGTATTTTATTGCTGCAGCCTGGTTTTCATTGACAGTCCCATCAGGCTCTTTACACTTAGCAGCTCTCCAGCTTTATGTTCGTACACATGCAGGTCCAGCTGCTGAGAGTTTAGAGAGGATTAACACTCGCAAGAACACCAGCTCAAACTAAAGCTGTGCAGCCACTGGGAGCTTCTTTATTCAGGAGGAGGGATGAACTGTGTTCATGACAAAAAGGGTAGTTAGATTTTAGTGGGAATCCTGCATGGTAAATATTTGCAATCTACAGTGCCGCTAATTTACTTTTTTTCCTGTTGCTTCCCTTATCAAGGTTCCTGTTCTCGACAGATATTTTACAACAAAAATCAGTGGCAGATTTAACATGAAAATTCAATGGGTCTAGAACAAAAAGTCAGCATCCTAACCAGTAAATTATCCATGTAGCATTGTTTTTGTGTTACAGAGTAGTCGTAAGTACAGAAGCCGAGAACGGCCGTGCTTGCAATTAGTTTTTTTTAATGCTCGAGATCACAAGTTAACTATTTAATTATCTCGAGATAATGAGATAATCAACCTGTTATCACAAAAAAACTAGGGCTGTCGCAAATTTGTTTTAACACCACTTATTTCTTTAACGCATTAACACAATTTTTTAGGTTGTAGCGTGCTCAGTTTTAAAGCTAGAGTGAAGATACTGGCATCATATAAAACTACAAAACCTAAGGAATCCGTTGGTACCATGTCATACTAACTTGTCGTGAAAGAGGCTAAATAACGCTCCAAACTTGCGCTAAATGTTGGCGAGGAAAAATTGACATGGTAAATTTCAAAAGGGTCCCTTGACCTCTGACCTCAAGATATGTGAATGAAAATGGGTTCTATGGGTACCCACGAGTCTCCCCTTTACAGACATGCCCACTTTATGATAATCACATGCAGTTTGGGGCAAGTCATAGTCAAGTCAGCACACTGACACACTGACAGCTGTTGTTGCCTGTTGGGCTGCAGTTTGCCATGTTATGATTTGAGCATATTTTTTATGCTAAATGCAGTACCTGTGAGGGTTTCTGGACAATATTTGTCATTGTTTGGTTGAACAGATAAAAATGTGTGATTAACTTGCGATGAATCGTGATTAAATGATTTAATCGCCTGACAGCCCTAAAAAACTAAAGGTTGGTTCCTCCTTATTACAAATAATGTTTGTCAGAGATCACGAGTACCATGCTAGCATGCATAAATGGCGTCTCGTATTGCATTGTGACTCTCTGTTAGAGATTAAGATTATATTTACTGCTATTATTAGTGATATTATTATTAGTAGTAGTCATATTTCTATTATTATTACTGCTATTATTACTGATACTTTATCATCACTTTATCATATCCACTGGTACTGATTATTGTTATTAATGCTATTTGTATTACTACCCAGAGCCTGGTTTTACCCAACGTTTCTACCCGTTAAAGGGGAGTTTGTTCTTGCCACTGTCGCACAAAAGTGCATACTCAGTACATTCTTTATCTGCTCTATATGAAAAGCATCTTGAGATAACTTCTGTTATGATTTGACGCTTTATAGAATAAATTGAATTGAGGTTTCCCAGGCTCTGAACCACATAATGGGAATATAACTAACTGTCTTACGAAAGGAGTCCGCACTTTATTCATTTATCCAAAGTGTTTTGGAAAAGGACTGTCATTAGAACCATTATAACCCTGCAATATCTCACCACCGAAGCCAGTAAACTGATAATGTGCTGATAAGTAAGCAAATAGAAAACCTTTTGTCGCCTTGTTAGGTCCTGTAGTAGAAAGCAGATGATAACTAGATCTCTTTGGCCCTGTAACTTAGCTCATAATGGATGCTTCCTGGCCCAGTTGGGCTCTAGTTATGACAAATTAGCAACAGAGTGAGCCTTGGCTAGCCTTGTTAAGCCCTGTAGTGGAAAATATTAGCAGAGATTGGTCATAGCGTGTGAATAATCTACGCTCGGCAAAACATGAGCAGAGAGTACAACTCCTCAACAGTGTACACGTGTGTCTTTATTTGTGTGCACTCATCATACATTGTCAGTCATCTGTATGCTTCATATTTTCCACGGGTTGCAGTTGTGGAGCAAATAACCTGTTAAAACACACAAACACACACACACATTACATGACCCCCCGCTACAAAAACACGCGCATACGCACAGAGTTGATTTACAGGTGGTGTTAAGTATGACTAATGGCGTCGTTTGTTTTGCTGTCATGTTATTTCCCTGCCGTGCTGTGGAAATATCTGGCACGTCACCTATTAGAGCTGATAATGACTTCATCCCTCACTGCCTTTCTGTACGTGTGTGTGTGTGTGTGTGTGTGTGTGTGTGTGTCGAGAGAGAAGACGAGAGGGGGAGCAAGAGAGTTTGTTTGTGTGAGAGAGAAATACAGAAGAAACAGAGCGTGAGAGGGAGAGGAAATAAAGATGGAGAGAGAATCAAAGAAGGCAAAGAGAGAAGGATGCGGGCGAGATAGAGTGAGTGAAGTTCATTCATTCATGATGAAAAGTGTCAGTTAATAATATTGTCGTGCGAGTTTAAAAAAATATCTAATACCCCTCTTTCTATAGGGAATTCAGTTATAGAACAGGATCATTCTGAAAGAAAAACATGAAAAAACAATGATTACAAGGTATAAGTAAAAAAAAACAACAACTGCCAATGCTGCCAATGGAACAAGTGAAAATTCACTTAGTAAGATTTCTTGGAATAATATGTAATATTTAGGCCTTTCACAAAGATAATTTGAGCTATTTAATTGCGATTAATGAAATGATTGTCCATAGTTAATCATGATTAATTGCAAATTAATTGCACATCTGTTCAAAACGCACCTTAAAGGGAGATTTTATCTAAAATCTAAAAGTATTTAATCAACATCAACATGGGAGTGGGCAAATATGCTTGCTTTATGCAAATGTATGTATGTATGTATGTATTATTGAAAATCAATTAACAACACAAAACAATGACAAATAGTGTCCAGAAACCCTCACAGTTACAGCATCTAGCATAAAAAGTATGCTCAAATCATAACTCATGCCCAACAGGCAACAACAGCTGTCAATGTGTCAGTGTGCTGACTTGACTATGACTTGCCCCAAACTGCATGTGATTATCATAAAGTTGGCATGTCTGTAAAGGCGAGACTCGTGGGTACCCATAGAACCCATTTTCATTCACATATCTTGAGGTCAGATGTCAAGAAACCCTTTGAAAATGGCCTAGCCAGTTTTTCCTCGTCTAACTTTAGCCTCTTTCGTGACAAGCTGGTATGACATGATTGGTACCAATGGATTTCTAGTTTCATACAAAGCCAGTACCTTCACTCTGGGTTTATTACTGACATTGCCGTTAACACAAATTTGCGTTAACGCGTTATTATCTGGTTAACTTTGACAGCCCTAATAAAAGAGATCTTGAAATTAGCTGGGAAAACTAATGTTGAGCTATATTTCACTGGTAGGAAGTGCTGTGTGTCATAATAAGCCTGTAATGCTCAAAAGTTGTGTTTATTTTTCAAGATATTCAAGATGCAATTATAATATGCTGAAAAGTTATTATGGATTTTTGCTCAATGATGCCAAGAACATACTGCCTACTGCAGGTTTAAGTTTTAAAATATGTCAGACAAGCACACTTAAACTGTACTGCCGCAGTTGCAGCTGCAGCGAAAAAACTCCTCAGACTGCTGCAGTCAAACTGACTGATGGGTAATTTCCGAGCCAAAAGCTGTGTCACTTTACTAACAGCTCGAGTGTCATGGCTCAGTCTGACTGGATGACTCAGGTAATCTGAAGAAACAACAACAGGAAAAATCACTCAGTGGCTACATACAGTAGTATTCCTCCTTGACTGGTCCACTTTGGCTGTGAATAGAGGAGGCCGGGGTTCGAATCCCATTCAGTCAATAAATATTACACGTTCCTTCATTTGTCCTCCAGAGCAACTTCATTTTTATGTGTGTGTTTGTGTGTGTGTGTGTGTGTGTGTGTGTGTGTGTAAATGGTAAATGTACATGGGCTCTGTACAAGAGTATGAGTGTTTGTGGGAGTGTTTTTGTGGATGTGAGCAGGCAAGTGCAAGTATGAATGCTTGTGCATATCGACATAAAGTCAATGTGTGTGTGTGTGTCTGTGTGTGTGTGTGTGTGTGTGTGTGTGTGTGTGTGTGTGTGTTCCCCCGTCCAGAAGTTGAGGAAACAGTAGGTGGCAGGTATAATATGTAGCGGAGCACAGAGGTTAGGCCGTCCGTCGAGGGAAGGAGTGTATGAGTGAGAGAAAAGAGAAACCTCATCCAGGTTATTGTAGAGAGCTTGTCAGGATTTATTAGGCTAGGTAAGCACACTAAGCCCCTGGCCTGTCGTAAAACACACACACACACTCAAAAACATAATCTCTCGCTCTAGAACACACACGCACACACACACACACACACACACACTCCTCTCCGCGGAAACACACACAGTCGAGTCATAAAGCGGCTCCAGATAACTTAAGCTGAGTAGAGGGACTCAATGACATCATGACAGCTCCGGGGCAGCGCTGCCTTTTCCATGTTTTCCTTTGCTGGAGCGAAAGTTTACCTTCTCCGCAATAAAGGAGGAGGAGGAGGAAGAAGAGGAGCAGAAGGGGAAAGAAGGGGAAAAAGAGGTGATAGGGTGATCAGAGGGAAGAAGAGGAGAACGATAGAAAGGGGAAAGAAGGCTGTTCACAGTCAACACAGTCTCACGGCAGTTTGTGATATAGTCACAAAATTGAATCTATTTGATTTGGGTACATAGACAAGAATTTCCCTTTTTTTCGTGACGCTCAGCGCGACTTTCAACGACGTATTTTTTGTGTGTTTTCTTACGAATGTCCAGCAACACGTGACGTACGTGTCAATTTCAACTCTAGTCTTTACAAAATAAAACGACTTAGTTATGTTTAGAGCATAGATAAACTTGGTTAGGTTTAGGCAACAAACTAGTTTGTTAAGTTTTGGAAAAGATTGCAGTTTGGGTTTAAATAACACCGTAAGTGCATAACTTAAATACAGAAATTATGTGACAAAAACTACTTTGTTTGTAAAGATCCCGGTTTGAGTTAAAATAATTATGGAAGTGTCATAACTTAAATACGGAAGTTACGGGACAAATAATTAAATTTTGACTTCTGTGTGTGATTAATTTGCAATTAATCGTGATCAACTATGGACAATCATGTGATTAATCGCGATAAATATTTCGATTGACAGCCCTACTTTAAGCTAAATGTGTATTGTTGCAATAAATGGTTAAAAGTTTGGAGTACACTGAACAGGGCCCCCTTCATTTTTTTGGATTTGTGCCATTAAATCATTTCTGTTTGGCCTGTGAAACAATTTGGCAAATTTCCAGCACAAAATGTGGTGCAGAGGCCAGTTGAGTCTACACATCTTCCTGGTAAATACTCTTGCCTGATCGCAGTAATCAAGGGTATTATGCTTTAGTACAATTTAATAATATGTATAGTATTATAATATAACACTGACAAGGACCATTCTCTTGCATAATGTATGCTTGCACTTTTAATACTTTATGTACATTTTTATGATAATAAATCTGAATTTTTGCTTAACCCGTTCAGATCCCCCGACCAGTCCAATGGACCTTTCTGGATGTCTAGATCTTTGATTATTGTCATCTGACTCCACCCAAATGCAGACACGCAGTTGATTGGATGTTCATAAACCAATCAAAGTGTTCCACATCATCTAAAATGGACTGCAGGTAGAGCCACACACCCTTTTTCAGCAAACATGGCCGACTCTGAAGTAAGGAAGAAGCATAAGGAGCATTTCAATCTATTAACACTTGGACCACCAGGCTCTTCAAGTACTATTTTCTGAAAAATCCCACACCCCAAGAGCGTCTGTATCCTTTCATTTGCGCTGATGGGCCATTAGCACCCCATCAGTCTCCATCTCTTTAGCGCATAGTGACGACTCAGGCTGTGCCACTGTGTTTCCATAGCGCACTAATGTAATCAGTTGATACGCGGCACCCACACACCATAAACAGCTTATCTAACAGTTAGAACCTACATACAACTGTTATACTCTTAGCAGTGTAAAATGTGCTATTTTCATATATATATTTAAAAAAAAAAATATTTTCACACTGCCATCTGATGCAGTAACAGTCCGTAGTACGGTAAGCATCGTAACATATGCAGCAAAATGTTACGTTAATCAGCACATCAAAATAAACTCATGTTTTTTGTTTGTTTCTTATTTCTTGTAATTTTTTATTTGTGATTTTTTCACGTTCAAATCCTCCGTCAATTGGTAAAAAAACCCCAACATAAATAAAGTATTTCATCGTTTTCTTTAATTGCTAATGATTTATGAGTGCATTTAAAATAGAAATCCACCATTACAAAAACTTTTTTTTTTGGCTGGACCACATAGGGCCAGCTCTACAAACACAAAAGTCTGTCACTGACTGACTGAGTGATGAAGTTACACGATTGGTTGGCTGAGTGTTTGAGTTTCCTCATTGGTCGTTGCTCTTTCAAAATGAAAAGGCGGGAAACAATCCTTAATGCAAATGAGCCCGTCCAGTGCCATGCGTCTGGCCAACGAAACTTAGACCAAGCCGTCAAACTAGGCGATCTAGTTCTAAAATTAAACAGTGGCATGGCCTAATTCTCGCTTAAAATGTTTTCAGAAGTAGATTTTGGTAGATCCTTTGGATAGAATAACAGAAAGTTTACAAGCAGGTCGCCATGTTGTTTCCTGTTTGAAACGGCAAGCAGAAAACCAGGGACCAATCAGGTGCATTCACCGGTAGGGTATGTCAGCGCTTGAATGGCCAGTTGAGTGAAGCAGCGCTTCCTCTAGTGTCCCCGGACCTGGAGTACATGTACAGCTGGATTTAACGTTATAGACATGACCGCTGACTATTTGTGTAACAATTTAGCCAGAAATTCACAGACTGACCAAACACGGTGAAGCCATATCCTCGGTTTTGACCGAGACTTGTTGTGTTCGGAACATAATTGGGTTCTGATCGAATGAAGGACTTACTAGTAATGGGGTATCTTTTATAGGTTTTATAGGTTTTGATATTGAAGTAAATAATCTGGATACCACCACTAGCGGTAATGTCTCAAAATGAATGTGCTGTCAGTTTATACTTATACACAAACAAGTAGCACTTTTAACGAGGAAGATTAAAACTATGTCACAGAAAGCAAAACAAGAGAGAAAGAAACATGACGAGGCAGCAAAGTGAGCGAGAGAGAGAGATCATCTTACTTTTTGTGATTTATTGAAGAAGAAGAAATACAGGCTTAATGACAGAGAAGTGGAAGTGAGACAGACAGAAAGAGCTCATATCGTTTTATTGAAGCTGGATACAAACCTCCACAGTTTGTCCTCACGTAACGAGCCAATATGACCCCCTCAAGCTGTCAACACTCGGCTCATATGAACACACTCACCTCTCCGCCCGGCTTCCCAAAGGCTCCTTACATTAACCTAGCGCTATTGTACGGCAGGTCAGAGGGGGTACGTGAATATTGGAGCCGTGCCTTTGGGAAATTGTGCTGCAGGTTAGTGAGTTTGGCTTACTGTGGGATATAAAGGCCATTTTATGACCATTCGTCATACTAGCTTGTCACGAAGGAGGTTAAATAACGCTCCAAACTTACGCTTAATTTGAATGAAAATGGGTTCTATGGGTACCCACTAGTCTCCCCTTTACAGACATGCCCACTTTATGATAATCACATTGACTCACGAATTGACTCAGCGTCTCGCGGCATGTTAGGTCCCGATGGGCTTCTGTCTCAGGATAACTCTCACCTCTCACAACCGAAACCTCAAGCGCATTTATATTTTGCCACAATTGCACTCAGCTGCAAAACTTTATGGGCGTGTTTGCGCAGTATTAGCACAATATCTTTTGGGAATCGGACCTTCAGACGGGGCCGATAGTGGTTGCAAGTGATGGACAATTTATGATGCTATCAGCGGCCGCAATCCATTTTTTGTCATTCAATACAGTTTGTTGAGTTTGGTTTTGTTTAACAATCAACAGGACCTCAACAAAGGTAATGAGTTGTAATTGGTTAACAATTGAAAACATAATGAACCAATCATAGTTCATGATGATAAAACTGCAGCTTCACTTCTTTCAGGGGTATTCACATAAATAAAGTTTGTTAAAGCGTGTGGAAAGACAGAAGTGGTGAACTGATTACAGCAGGAGTTTGATTCCTCTCATCTCTCTATTTGGCTCTGAATTAAGTTTGATACAAACAACTGGTATGTACACACGCACACACACACACACACACACACACACACACACACACACACACTAACACACACACATGCAGATGCACCTTTGTTTCTTCCAAAACTGTTTCTGGGAAGGACGAAGTGGCTCTGAGTCAGCGTACTCAACATTTGGCACTACAACACTGAAATCAATAACAGAAGTCCTCGACAGGGTGGTCCACCACACCTTGTCATCGCCAGGGGGAACACACACACACACACACACACACACACATACACAAACACACACAAACACACACACGCACATTATCCAGTTTACCTCTCATTGTCCAGGATTAAAGTGTATTTGACAGGAGGGCTCGATTACACAGCTATTGTCTTTCTTGGCATCTCTATCCCATAATAATATTATGACACTTTTATCAAAACACTGGAACACACACACACACAAACACACACACACACACCTGCAGACAAATACATATTGCATGCACACAAGCTGAGGCTGAAGGTCAGTTCACTTACACTGAACATTTTATTAATTTACAACATGTGACTCAATTCACACCAACTGCAGTTGATGTTTTCTTGTGAAATCAAAAGATGTTTGGCCTGCAGCCTGTGTCTGCGTGGTACTGAATTAAGCAACCCGATCTCATGGGAAGTCGTATAAATAGCAAGACATTACAAGGACATTCCGTGTGTCACGAGAACGCATTTTAGACTTTTCGCGCTTTGTTTGTACGCCACGCAACAAAACTACGGTAACAGCTGCAGTTAGGTTTAGAGAAAATGTCATAGTTGGACTTAAAATAAGAACAGAAACTTAGTAACATATGTAACAACTAGGGCTTTCAAAGTGTACGCAATAAAAACGCATCAACGCAAATTTGTTTTAACGCCACTAATTTCTTCAACGCATTAGCGCAACTTCCAATTTTTAGGTTGTAGCAAGCTCAGTTTAAAAGCTAGAGTAAAGATACTGATATATGAAACTAGACAAACCTGAGGAATCCATTGGTATCAACCATGTCACACTCCCTTGTCGCCAAGGAGGCTAAATACCGCTCCACCCCCCACCCTCTCTCCACCATAAGCGGTATTTCTCACTCTTTGTTCTACGTCACTAGCTCTTAGCGTAGCATATTCACATAAATGCATTTACACTGCAGCCAATATAGACTGAATGGCGTACAAAAAATATGTTAAAAAAACAAGAATGCCGTTCTTATTTCAAGCAAAATGCCTTGCGTTTACCATGTCATTCATACATCATTTAGGATGACCGGGCTGGAACTTAGACAATGCTTTGCCTGAGCTACTGCTAACACATTATGAGGCACCAAAGATATTATGACTACTTTAACACATGTAATAATCTATGAGAACGAGGAGGGAGAAGTCAGTTTTGTTCAAGGACCAGCTTGGTTAATGTAGCTGTGAGACCTCCTACCTAAGTAATGAGCGATCATCCACAAAATGCCCAACACACGTTGAGTCAAAGAGATGGGACTTCGATCAGTGGTCAACAGTAGTGGGTGCAATGTGATGCTCCAATAATCTCGCACAATGCCATGAGATGAAACTCTGAAACATAAATCACATGTTGCGGACATGAATAATGTGGAAAATTACACTCCTCTGCTCAAGAGCCTGGGTTTGATTTCAGCCATGAGGGGACACAATGATGCAAAAAAAAAGTTATTGCGCAGGAAAAGGTCTTAACTAGTAAAAACAAAAAAAGGTATGACTCAATTTGAGATTGGAGTCACAGGAGAGACAGAGACATGCTATGAAATCCCTGCTCCAAGCACTAAAACATGTCACAGTTGACCAAATGAGTCCCATTCATTTAGGATTAGTCATGGTAAAAAGAAGTATGATTGGGTTTTGCCACAAAAAGCCAAATTACTCATTCCTGTTTGACATGCTCATTCATGCCAAAGAACGATCACTCCAGAGTCAGATGCAAAGAAAACACAGGAATTATCCGCAAACACCCACGAAGAATTCATTACGAAATGGAAAATGTTGAAACGTCATCATTGTCTTCATCACAGTACATGCAATTGTGTCCCAGATTAATTCCAAACTTCAGTTAAAATAACCAACATTTTACAGCTTTAAAAACATTTCTCCAAACAGCTACTGCAACATTAAGCATGGCTTCTCAAAGTCCGGACCAGTTCCGGATTGAATGGCACGTCAATCAGGAACCAGCCCATCCCTCGTAATTTGGGATGGGTACCAAACGGGCCTCTGTGCTAAATTATTAAAGACCGTAGTATTGATAAGCTCCAATGTTATCGGCTATTTTATTGGTGCTTTTTAATGTTTTGGAGTAATTCATTATCACGCTGCAGCATCGCCTATGCTCTCTGTGTCGGCACTGAGCTCCTCCAACTACACACACACACAGCAAAGTCAGTGAACAGCAGATCAGAGAGGCGGCAGTGGAGGCAGAAAAGGGAACCAGATGAAGTGAAGATAACTACGCTTGTTACTATGAGTGCAATAAAACCTTTGCAAGTAAAAAGCCAATATTTTATCAATACACCTGTTCAACAAACATAAAAATGTAAAGCGATATTTTAATCTGGGCTGCAGTGGTTAGCACTGTCGCCTCACAGCAAGAGGGTTGCAGGTTCAAATCTGGCTTGGGGGCCTTCTGTGTGGAGTTTGCATGTTCTCCCCGTGTTAGTGTGGGTTTTCTTTGGTTTTTCCGGTTTCCTCCCACAGTCCAAAGACATTCAGGTTAATTGTTGACTCTAAATTGCCCTTGGTGTGAGCGTGAATTGTTGTCTGTCTCTATGTGTCAACTCTGTGATAATCTGTCCAGGGTGTACCTTGCCTTCGCCCAATGTCAGCTGGGATCGGCTTCAGACCCCCCCCACGACCCTGAATAGGATTAGCAGTTACAGATAATAAATGGATGGATAGTGACTGGTTTGACAAGAAGGGTGTCTTGAAGAGAGGTTGTGCCAGGAGATCCACTGTTAGACAGCCATGTGACGACACCACTACCACTTATTTTACCTTAATTTTGTTACCTAACGTACATACTTCACTAACGCTGTGTACATAAGTTACGTAGAAGCGTATAGGCATTTTATCTAGCAAACATTCTTATTTTAACCCAAACCTTTCCTAGACCTAACCAAGTAGTTTTGTTGCCTAAACCTAACCAAGTACTTTTGTTGTGTAAGTAAACTTAAAAACTAAGTGAACCTACGATGGAAGTTTATTTTGTCAGTGTTTCTCACCAAAACTTTTTGTGTAAATCCTTGAATTTGTTTTCTTTCTCATGAAACATTTGCAAAGCAATTTTTTTACATTTGAAATTCTGCATTGTTTACTTCCATGTTTACTTGCTTGAAGTCTTCTTCTCTGCCTTTACCACCACCTGTAGATCAGTGGAATAATGTAAAACCATTAGCAGGGCAATGTATCGTGTCACCCACGTGCACATGAATGAAAACGCTCATAAATATAAATGATAAATATTTATTATAAATATTATTATATTCTAAATTAGATCATGTTACAGCTCCATAGTGTTACTTTAGGTATATAAAAAAAACTCTACAGGTTACCTTTAACAAACATAAATATCTATTGTGACAATAAAAAATAACAGGCTATATGTATTGGAAGCTTGACTTCAGATCACATTTTTTTGTTCTCTGTGCTTTTGAGAAAAGAGAGAAGAGAAACAGAGAGGCATTTCTGTGGCAAACTGTGGAGCACAAACTCATTTCATCTCCCTCTTATAAAACCCAAAAAATGCTTGTGCGAGCCTCTGTTTTGAATTGTTCCGCTTGTGTTTTCATTGGAAACAAATGCCTGTATTTTGTTTGGGTAAAAGTCAAGGGGTCATATTCGGTAGGAATCAACAACAGAGAATGTTTCGTAACCAAGGACAGGCGATCCAACATGGAGAACGAGGAGTGATCAGCATTTTAAGACGTGTTTCTGCTCAGCTCGGGACCTCTAAAGATGAGTGACTGTGGATAATCGACATGTCTGAAACTCTGCAGCAACATCTGCTGTGCTTTTAATTTTTAACTGCACTCAAGCAAATTCAATATATCTGTTGATATGAAATATCTCTATTCAGTCATAAAGTCTGACTTTGGCCATGTACTGAATTAAATTGAAATTGAAAACCATTTGGCGCCGAAAAAGGAGGAATTTAAATGACTTAAGTGATGCCAGATTGACACCTATAGTGGCACCAGCAGGTGAACATTTTTTCTTACTTTGTGAAATATCTCAAC
>CAKALG010005389.1:5829-23985 GCA_916700815.1 Helicolenus hilgendorfi
ATGCACAGTCTGCACTCCCCGAAATTGAGCCAATAGCAACGCACAACAGCAGCTCTAGTTATGCTGCGCATGCCTCATACACCAGAGCTCAAGACCGATGTCCCATCATCTTTCAACAGGCCTTGATTGTTTGCACACTACATGCAACTGCACGCACTTTGTAAGGGCAGCTGCATTATGTACTCAAAGTAAAAAGAAAAAAGTATGCGATTTTGAACACACCCTGGATGTTGTTTTTAGGAAAGAAAACGTTGCATGCAACTAATTTATTTCACTTTCATGAAAAAGTTGCAGTTCTACTGATACCTTCAAATTGAAGCTAGTCGACACTATTCATATTTTAAAAAGATTTAATAATTGTTGTTGCTCCAAACTCTTTCCCCCTGTTTTTTTCTTCAAATGAGTGAAACAGCGCCCCGCCTAGCTTGCACTGACTTACAATGGTCCGCCTGTGTGGTCAAAGACAGTATTGCACCCCGACAGTCAGACAGGAATGCATGTGGAGGGGTCGCAGGTGATTTTGACATCTAATTAAGTATCAAACAGTTAGTTGCATGCGGTCGTTAGCACGTTTCTGCGATACTCATTTTGGACATAACTCTGGGAGAAGAAACTCTTGTGTAGACAGTTAGCAGCAATGGAGAGAGACAAGGAACTCGGTATACAAACAAACAAAAGACTGGATAAACACGGTAACCAGTGCAGTGAGATATTCTGGATATGGACCACTTCATCTCCATGAAAGACGACTTCAAATCAGGTAGGCCCATTTAAGTCGGTTACAAGCTTCCTGATTCTGTTCCTTTTGCTTGCTGGTTTCTTTCCTGATGGTCAAATGGCCCACCATGTGTTCTGCCGTGTGCTTGCTGATTTTCTGAATGTTATATTATGTGCTTTTGTTTGTCTGACGTTTACATTCTCACAGTGGCAGGAGTAAAAAGCCTGCATGACTTTGAATGTTGGTAATGTTATGTTAAGTTATTGGTTGTTGAGTCACCTGTTGATGGTGTGTGATTTGTGTCTGGGGCCTGTGCAGAAGGTCTACATGTTGTTTGTGATGATTTCTTCATCCTTGTTTTGTCTTTAAGCTGATGTGCTAATGAGTCATTATCTTTAATTTGTAACTAGCTGGCTGTTAAAGCTATGTTTTGCATGGCAAACATATCGATACAAATTTGCTAAGTCATGTATCTAATACATGTATTGATACCTTTTGATGTGAACATACTTTTTGTGAATGTTATTGTTTTAATCTTTTTAAGTATTCAATCAATGTGATCTGTAGGCTACCTCAGAGCATACACTTTGTTGTATCTTTAAAACTAAGAAGATGCATGTGCAAGGCGTGTATTTATATATGTGCATAGACTCTATTTTGAAGTCAACATCTTAAAGTTTATGGCAATCTTATGGATACAAATTTGTAAGTCATGCATTTGCTGCATGCAATGATGCCTTTTGATATGAACATCTATTTTTAGATGTGTGAATGTGGATCAGAGAATAGGCTTTGTTGTATTTTTGTAAACTAAGAAGATGCATGTGCAAGTCATGTATCTATATGTGCATTTTCGTTTGATGTCAACATACATCTGTTGTATAAATGTCATCCTAAAGTTTACTAATTAAATATCAGGTGTTTTTAGGTACTATGCCACTAGCGCTGGTGTACTACAAGTCTGCATTTCTTAACTTTGTTAGTAAAATGACACATTGTCCTACTGTGTACACTACCTTTTATTTTGTTGGATGATTTGACTTATTGAATTACTCCACTGCTAAAATGATTCCTGATGGTTAAATGGCCCGCCGTGGCTCATGCATAGTGCTTGCTGATTTTATGAATGTTATATTATGTGTTATTGTTTGTCTGGATAGTCTAACTGTTGTGTACTTGCAAGCTGTCTACATACACACATACACTCTTGTTTTAAGAATTGATTTAGCTGGCCCCAGTGTGTGGCCCCTCTGCTGCTTCTTCTGCAGAAAGTTAGTTCATGCAGTGTTTTTATGCACGTTTTTATTTGTGTGTGTGTGCATTTTACCTTGTGCATACATGTGTGTTTCAGTTCAATTCATATGTGTACACACCGCACCACTGGCTAATCGCAATGTGCAGATGGGATTAGATTTATTTCATCTTGTAATTCTGCTGCTTTAGGCTATGATATGTTTGAGTGTGCATGCTTATTCATGTCTGTTTTGTCCATGCAGCAGTTCTTAGTATGCTGTGCACATCTGTATGTGAATGTATGAAACATGGACATATCAGCCAGCTTTTGTAGAGATAATTTGTGAACCTAACACACTAGAAAATGGGCCTCATACAAAAACTAGGCAAACAGTACACAGATATATTTTTAACCATGTTGGTAAGATCAACATTTAAACAGTGTTTGGGAGCATTTTATCTTATTTTCTGGCTCTAGAAAATAAATAATATTTTTGCAACTATTTACATCAATGTAAACGCATACAGTATGTCAGTTTGTAAAGAGAGGCACAGGATTGAGTCAAAGATAATTGCAAAAATATGTCTAAAAATGGACTGAAAACTGTGTAAACTTTGAAGCCAGTCACAGTCTGAACTCACAACAAACAATTTCAAGTTGACAACAGCAGTCGTTTAAATGAAACAACCAGGAGAGCTAGTTTGTTTTCTGGTGTTGCTAATGATATTCGATCTTGTGAGGACAGCTAGCTGCGATGGAGAGAGACGAGGAACTCGGTCTAAATGAAGAACCAACACAGTGACAAGTGCCGTGGGATATTCTGGATATGGACCACTTCATCTCCGTGAAAGATGACTTCAAATCAGGTAGGCCTATTTAAGTTGGATACTAGCTGCCTGTCTCTGTACCTGTCTGCGTCTTTGCTCGCTGATTTCTTTCCTTATGGTTAAATGGCCCGCCTTGGCTCATGCATTGTGCTTGCTGATTTTTATGAGTTGTTTGTCTGGCTTGTCAAACTGTTGTGTTCTGGCAAGCTGGTTGGTTGATTGGTTATTCAGTCACCTGTTGGTGATGTGTGATTTGTGAATGGGCCTGTGCAGAAGGTCTGCGAGTTAGTGGCGAGCATTTCGTCATCCTTGTTTTGTTTTTAAGCTGTGCTATTTAATGAGTCATTAGCTTTAATATCTAACTTGAATACTGTTGGCTGTTTAGGGTATGTTTTGCATGGCAAACATATCGAAACAAATGTGTAAGTCATGTATGTGATACATGCATTAATATCTTTTTATTGGTGAATATCTATTTTTAGATCTGTGAATGTGGATCAGAGCAAAGGCTTTGTTGTGTTTTTGTAAACTAAGAAGATGCATGTGCAAGTCATATCTACTGTATGTGTTGCATTTTCTTTTGATGACAACATACATCTGTTGTCTAAATGTCATTCTTCTGTTTACTAAATAAATCTCATGTTTTTTTGTACTACACCACAAAGCGCTAGTGTACTACAAGTCTGAATTTCTTAACTTTGTTAGTACTGCACCTTATTTTGTTGGATGATTTGACTTTTTTTTTTTTTAATTACTCCACTGCTAAAATGAGCTCTTAGTTTCAGAATTAATTTGGCTGGCTCTAGTGTGGCCCTCTGGTTTAAAGGGACCAGAACTACGTCTTCTTCCACAGAAAGTTAGTTCATGCATTATGTGCATATTTCTGTGTGCATACGTGTGTGTTTATCAGTGCAATTGTGTCTGTGTGTACGCTCCACACCACTGGCTAATCTCAATGTGCAGATGGAATTAGACTTATTTGATCTTGTAATTCTGCTGCTTCGGGCTATGTTATGTTTGAGTGCGTGCGTTTTGTCCATGCAGCCATTTATGCTATGCATATCTGTATGTGAATGTGTGAAACATTGACATATCAGCCAGCTTTTGTAGAGATAATTTGTGAACCTAACACACTAGATAATGGGCCTCATACAGAAACAGGCAAACACAATGCACAGATGTATTCTTAACCATGTTGGTAAGAGCAACATGTAAACAGTGTTTGGGATTTTAATCGTTTTTGTTTCAGTAAATACTGTACAATAGCTGTATACCAATATATAGGGAAGAGGACAGACTTTTTGGAGGTTTATATAGGATCATTAGATCTCTTCAAACTCCTCTTAATTGGTCCAGCACTACACTGTTTGGCTCTGTGTGTCCCGTGGAGAGCCGCAGATCACAACCATCAGTGTAACCCACTCAGATTATATCTGCAGTGCTCTCATCTGCGCCTCTTTGTTTGAATCCTGTCCTGCCTCATTAGGCATTACAAGCATGATATTATGTTAAAAAGGTCAAGTATCAGAACCGCTTTTGATCATTTTACCCATTCTGCATGAAAGGTTATGAAATCCTTTGAACATCATGGGGCTGTCAGCGACCATAATGGCAGGGGAGTGTGGTAATGCCGTGGCATAACACCGTATGACAGCTGCTTCAAATTCAGTTAAGGGATACCCATACAAAATGCAATTTTCTTTATTTTTTCTATTTTCTGCACTAAATATAGTAGATCGGCCTGTGAATCTTTCTAATCCACAGTATATAACTTGTAGCAAAATGTAATTAATTTCAGTTTATGGTTCAGATTGATATAAAACCAGGAAATCAATCACTAGCAAAGGAGAACGTCTACCCCTCTCATAAGCAGGCCTTCTCTATAGTGTGTGGCCTATACAGTATCTATTTCTGTGTTGCCGCAGAACGCAGTGTCGCATCTGCAAACCGGTGTTTTCCTGGGGTGCACTGATGCCCTTAGCTGTGCCGGTTTGGTATCTTGGTGACTTGCTGTGCGCCCCAGAGGGAGGTAAGGCTTGGTAGGAGATGTGGCGATAAGCATCCAGAGGCATATTGCAGTCTTGGTGCCGAGGATGAGTGTGATTCGGGGTTTCTAACAGAAAAGTTGTCAGGCCCGGAAGCCTGCTGAGCAGGGGTGCTGAGCAAAACTCTTAATAATGGCTTTCCACTAAAATGAGAATAGCTGGACCACCACTGAATTATTCTTTTAAAGGAATTCTCGTTGTAGTTTTATAGGCCCAGTGGGGAGTCAATTTAGGCCGCCGGGCTTGCAATACACTTGCGGAAACCCTGCATTTTGCACGTCCCGCTGCCTGCCACAGATCAGCGCTCTTTTATTCCTTAATATTTTATTCACTTTATATGGTGAAGGCACGCCCATATAAACCTCTAAAATTACACAAACCCCTTTTTCATTTTTGTCTGTATCCGTTCCATCTGCAGTCTCTAATTGGAGTCATGTTGTGCACTGTCAAACCACAATTATGTACA
Organism: Helicolenus hilgendorfi; assembly: GCA_916700815.1. NCBI lineage: Eukaryota > Metazoa > Chordata > Actinopteri > Perciformes > Sebastidae > Helicolenus > Helicolenus hilgendorfi. The sequence continues at coordinate 11,120 of CAKALG010005389.1, forward strand.
GCAGATCTGCTGGTTACATTTTGTTCAACCAGCACCAGACTGTTGCGAAATAACCACAGAAACCTCCACGCTAATATGCACATGACACTTGTCGTTTTGTTGAATTATTCTACAGTTTCTACTTTAAATCAACAGGTGTGTGTGAGAGATGGATGTATAGAAAACCGTTCCAAACACTTTCAAAACAGCAGAAGATTAAAGAGCAGCAATCATGTCTGCATGTAAAACAGTCATATCTAACTGAATTAAACTTTAAAAAATAATTTGAGAAATACAGGAATACAGCATGAAAAAACAAGACTGCTTTTTAATCCCCCTTTCACTTTATCTATGGCACTATTGTGGTATTTTGCTGAGCTGCAGTATTCGTATTTAAAACTCTGCATGTCCGAAACTCGGCAACTAAAATGTATTCTTTCAGGTCGCACCCCCTATAGTGTACCACTAGTGTTTTCCATTTAGTCTGGTCTGGCTTCACAATGCACAAATTAAAGTGGAACAAATTAAAAAAAAAAAAAAAAAAAATGAGTTGCTGAGGGGCGTGTACGAAGGAGCAAATTGATATTTTTTGTCTCGAGAGCTGCCACTTATATACAGGGAATCACAGACTTTGATATATTGCTGTCCAAGTTTTTTTTTTAACTTCGACTCTGCACTGATCTGATCTACTGTGAGCGCAAATCCCTTCTCCTTCAGTTTATCTCCAATGACATAAATGTCACTATTTTTGTGGACTTTATCATATTCTATATGTTCTCTTCAGCCCAGATGTCAAACAAACATCCGCACACACAGCCTGTGTTTTGGTCCGCACTGGAGTCCGATAACTGCGTTCACAACCGTCCAAACAAAGGGGTTGAACCGCACCAGGGTTTGATTAAAACTAAACTAAATATTGGCTTGTGAAAGCACCCTTAGACATTCAGCTGTATTGACTGAAGTAAGACTGTTAATAGTTAAACTTCCAGATTTCCAAGAATGATTCTCAGATGCAGGATAAAGTTGAGTGATTTTAATGGCAGTGATCTTTTGATAAAACGTGTCGGTGTTTTGAAACAGACAGTATTTCACTGTAATTTACACATAAGGTGTTTCTAAAAACTAGTAATACAAGATACCTGGTGCAGCATTACGGTAATGCACAGATAATCAGCAGATCCCAGATTTATGTGTCTTGATATTTTCTTTAAATCTAAAGAAGTCAAAGGAATAATATTAATTATGAATGAATATTATGTTAACAGGGAAATAATAAGCTTAGTTTTCCATATTACTACCCTCTAATCATAATATTTGTTTTTCTTCAGTCGGGAACTCCTATTTTACTCTTGTGTGATTCCATATATAGTAGCTTTACAGTAGAGGATCTGGCCTCATGAATCACTTTCACCGCTTTTCAAACCTGATGCACTTTTATCTCTCTCGACCTGATGGAATAGGGCTGTTGCCAAGTTACATGATCACTAGTTTACGATGACCCATCCTACACATTGTAAAGTTCTAAGAGGGTACTCTATATCCAGCCCCAATCTGCAGATATATAAAGCACTTTTTTATTGGCCACAGAAAGGGATCAAGCCAGTAGAGGTTGAGCCGCACTGGTTGTAATATTTCTCACCCTTGGGTGATAAAAACACTTTTGCTTACAGCAGATTTTTTGCTTTGAAATATTGCTTCTGGTATGTGTTTGAGCTGACATTTCTCTCGAGTCTTGGCTGGAAATAAGTAAGTGATAAGTATTTTTTCTAGCGTGCGTTATGCTCTTTGAACTTTTTAAAAAGCGCTGCGGTAAAAGCAAGAAGAAACAGAAAGCAAGTTGTGTAAAGAGGTGTCTCTTGTGGAAACTGCAGCCGCGGTCCCCTGTGAGCCCTTTGACATCTGGGGTGAACACTGTGTCATCTCTACGGCACCAAAATGGATGCCGAGATAAAATATCTACCAGAGATCAAAGCACAGAGCCTGTCAGCTGTGCTCTCTTAAAGGTCACATCAGACATCAGTACATGATAGAATAAGATGTTGGGGCGGGCGGAATGAGATGGGGATGGGGACAAAGATAGTGGAAAGCGAGTAATAGTGAAATAAAAGAGCGAGCTAGGGGTTACCAGGGAGATTGGGGGAGATAAGAGAACAAGGTGTCTGACAGAAACTATGAACAGATTCGCAAGGTTTTTTATGCTGGAGGCTTAACATCAGGAAAGAAAGAAGTGACAGAACAGCTACATTTCATATGATCTGAGTGTTGTCGGAGAATCCTTTCTTTCTTCAGGCCCATAGCCTGATAGCCTGACACGCCAGATGCTTTGTTGCACAGAACCATCTGAGAAGCCATCATTGGAAACTGTTTGAAAAAGGACAGGCACTTTAAAAAGTTGGGAGAAGCCTTCAGTGCCGTTCTTTGCTCTTCTTTCAATAAAGAAATATTCTCCAGTTCTGATATAACTGATGATATTGCAGCATCTATACTAACCTATTTAGGAGATGCCATTGTTATTTTGAACAAAGTTACCTCTCCGTGTCGTCTCACATGCACTATGCACACTACTGCGTCTATTGTGATAAATCCAGCTGCTTTTGACTTAATTTATTCCTGCTTACTAAGAAACAAACAGGCAAACAAATGAGACCAAAAACACACTCCCCCTGGAACAGGTATGTTAATTGCATCATGAAACATAGACCCCCTTTACACCTGGAATTAAATGCGTTTTGTGTGATCGGATTGCAATCGGATAATGCTTGACAACATGAAAGTACAGGTGTAAATGCACCCAAAACCTATTTAGGACTGATTATAATCACGGGTGTAAATGCAAATGCATTTTCAATCCACCTACAACAACTACATGGGCGGAAATACGGCTGTTCCGAGTATCTTTTTTTGGCTCCGGAGCTTCGATAGTAATCAGCAGCGGATATTTTAAGCTTTGGCCGGGTGTGCAGCACGCTCCCATCGCTCCTCCGGTAGGAATGCACCAATCTGACTTTTTCAATCCCGATACCGATACCTGGGCTTTAGGTATCGGCCCATACCGAGTACTGATCCGATACCAGTGTTTAATTAATAAGCTGTAAGCCTCACTGTGTGGAAATGACTGGGATCATTCTTTTATGTGTAAGGCAGCATCAGGCTTGTCTTAAACATTGCCTTCCTTACTTTGTAAAACAAAATATATCAAATACATTTATATAAATATAAATTGTTATCATTAAAATAATAAATTGTACACCAACAACGTGGCAAAAAAACCCTTCTACATTAACAGGAATTACAATTTGAATTAAATTGAATAGATCAGCCCCATTGACACCGATATCCGATCCAGCTATTTGACACAGTATCGGCCAGATATCAGTTCCGGTATCGGTGCAGCCCTATCCTCCGGTCACTGTACCGCCGTGACTAGGGAGGAGATCACCGCCTCCGCTCTGTATTATGCTCATTGTCTCCTCTCCTCATCCCTTTGTGTGTGTCCCTCTAAACGGCGTTGTTTTGAGGCTTATGTGTCCACGCATTACACACAGTGCTCGGCTGCAAGCCCGTGTGTATGTACCCTCCAGAGGCTTCCTCTCAGCCCTTCCAGAGAGAGTGTTCGGATCTCAATCGCGGATCAATGTGGAAACTGGAGACACATATTAATACCAGGTGTAAATGTAATCAGGTTAAATCATATCTATATACAATCTCGATGTGAGACACATTTTAATTCCAGGTGTAAAGGTGGTCATAGACCAAAGCACTTTAATTTCAGTGCTCAACAGGGCTGTAGTCACATTTCTGTCAGGCTGCGCCGTAACCACATAATCTGTAACACATCATGTAATATCTCAAACAAGTATGGAAAGCTGTGTATTTTACAGCTCACAGATGGTAGTGTGTCTGGCTAGACCATAGGCTTGAAAAAAGGACTGGCATCATGTCCAGCTGCCTCATCAAGCGGACACATCGGCACCGGATACAATCGCTGCTTGTCAGCTCCGACACATGCAAATCAGAATGCCAGGTCAGTCTGACATTGGCCTGTAATTTCCCTCGCTAACTGAGCTGAGCTCTCTGTTTCTTATCATACAGACTGCCAATATAACAGCATGCGTAATGGATTACTGGCTTATCGTGGTGAAAATGTAATATTCTGAGCAAAGAGAAAATATCTCAAGAAGAAGGATGCAAGAAATTAGACAAAATAGGATGATTTGTTCCCGAGAATGTTTTGAAAAAACTTCAGAAGACAAGGTAGGAGGGATCTGAGCATACAAGATTTCAGTGTAATACCTTCCAATGCCCTCGTTGTAGGGCTGCACCTAATGATTATTTTTAATTATTTTTTTTATTGACTAATTTATCGATTAATCTAAAGATTATTTTTGAAATTCCTGATTAATATAACAGTTAATTTCCTCAAAATAGTGATGATACAAGATAATAGACCCTGTTTGTCAGATGCCTGATCAGAAAACTACTGGACCTCAAATTCAAAACGATTGTTGTGACACACATTCATTTAATCACTGTATGGATGTCACAGCAACCTGTTCCCTGAACTGGAGAATCAATATTTTTTTCTTATGTACTTGACTTAAAACTCAAAATGTGTGTGCAGGATTTTTCTGACTTCCATTTATGTCCATCTCTCACTTTATGCTCCTCTGGGAAGCGGCCGGGCAAAAAGTTTAAAGGGACTATTTGTAACTTTCAGAAATGCTTCTTAACAGCCACACCTGTGGCCGTGAAATCAACGAAAGTCAGCGTCGGCCTCGTGCTTGTGCTCGCTCTAAATGGACATGAACGAGCATCGTTCAACACAGTGAGGCGACACACGTTAGCTAAAAGCACAATAGCACTCTATATTTCAGCTGTAGCTCTGCTGCTGGGCGCTGATGTTGCAATGGAATGAACAATTTACTTTTTACTTCTTAGCAATATACGTTCTTTGGTAACATGTTGAAACGTGTGTTGATAATCCTATCATGCATTGGTTGGGTAAAGTCAAAAAGTAAATAGGACACTGTGCTGTCTTGACAAAGCGTTCTGGGATGCTTTTGCTTTTGGGAAGTCCTTCTGCATAGCAGTTGTAGCCTACTGCTGTGATGAGCCATATCCAATTTGCAGAGTTTACAGAGCGCCATATTGTTGGGTCTCTGTCTAAAATACTGCCAGACTTTAGAGGATTGTGGGCGAGGTTTTCTAGCCACTGCTTTCTCTTCGGTGGAATGCATGCTTTGACCGGGTGCAGCCATATTTCTTTTGATGCGCCGATGCATTTTATGCAAATCAACATATATTTAAGTCTGTTATGTCAATGATTCTCCCCAGCCCTACCTAGTTGTCAGTAATTGATGGTATTTAATGGGTCCATTACTGCGGCTTCATTGTTATTGTCTGAGAGCATATGATAGTCTCTGCTTCTCTATCTCTACATTAGGGGGAAAAATTACTTGCCACAATCATTTCACATCTGAACTTCTAGACAGGAGAAGACAGAAGGGGATAAGTCAAACGAGCACTGCACAGAGCTGAGAAGAGGCTTATTTAATTCAGCTAATAGCTGAGGATGAAAAAAAAAAGAGATAAGTAGTACCACTACAGACACCGTCATGCCAATGAGACAGTCACTTCTGATCTGTATGTCAGTCTTTAGGGCTGGTGTTCACAAAGTCCTCTCTACCGTACTGTAATTGGCCAGTCTGGTTGTAAATTCAAAGAATAATGGATTCTTTTCAATGCTAATTTTAATAAGTTCCTCAATAAGATTTCTCAAAGCAAAGAAAAAAAAACATGAAAGACATGACAAGTTGAAGAAGAGTGTTAGGTAAGATTTTTCCTACCGAGGAAATTCTCGCTGTAGGTCCTAAGCTGTCATCTCCTCGATTTGTCACATGCCTTGTTACTCCATAACTTTTCTGGGACACAACTAAGTCTGGAGTGCATTCATCTTAAAAAGTTTCAAAACTTGTCACTCAGTTTTTATACATTTCACTTTGGTGTGAAAAAGCTCCCTTGAGATGCTTTATGCTTGTCTCTTATGATCATTAAACGGGACGTCACGTAGCCCAGGCTTTCCTAAATGAAACTCTTGATGAACCTTGTGACAAAATCACTGTGGATAAAACGTTTATAGGCAAATCTGATATTCCTGCCTCTGTGCAAAATGAAATTAATTAAAAAAAGTAATTGGGAACAGTTAAGAAGAGATGGAAAAAAAGCGTTTTCACCTAGACTTGACTGATTGCATCATGGACGTCGGGCTGTGCTAATGCTGTAGTGTTAGATGTTGTTCAGAAAAAGGTTTCCTGCGATCAGAGGCTGAATTCACACTGGAATACAAACCTGAACTTCTTTTATTCTCTCTATATTTCATGATGAAGCAGCTACAGAGTAATCAGTTCTGGGCCACATAGGATTAACAATCAAATCTCTCTGTTTGTATGTCATACCAGAAATAAAAAGAGCTAAAATACTGACAGAGCAGTTCTTCCTCTGAAGACCAGGCAGAGGCAAAAAACAGGAACATGAAAAAAGAACAGAAGAGTTTCTGCCTTGAGGCGAGACCAGCACAGGAATCTGGCAGCCAAAAGGGAAGTGTCCAATCAAATAAACTGCTTGTCTGGAAGACTTTACTGACTGACTGGTTTGCCGGCTACTTCAGACTGCAGCTGCATGTGTCGATTCTTTGACTGTCTGTCATGAAGGCTGCTGGTGCATTGTGGAGCTAAACAAGTCTATATGTCTGAGGGAGCTGCAAGCTGAAAGCTGTGAGCTAAAAGTCTGTGCTGTGATGTGATACACTAGCTGGTCTGAGTCCAGGTTTGCCTGTGTTTTTTTTTTTTTTACCATTTACCTGTTTGGGCAGACACAGGTGGTGCTGCAGGCTTGCGGTGCATGACCACATGATTTTTAATGAGACTAGGAGTATGCAGCCATGCCAGAAGCTTTTGGTGAGGCTCGGGCACAGCGGAGCTTTGAGCTAATTACTTATGCTCCCGATGACAACATGGTGTTGTTTTACAGTTATAATGTTTACCATGTTCAATATCTTATATCTAAACACAAAGTACAGCTGAGGCTGATGTGAATGCCATATTTCAGGTATTTAGTAAACCAACATATCTGAACATTTTTAATTTTGACCCGATGATGTCGCTAGAGGCAAGGTAAGGGGATCACTAAGATGTTACAAATCACCTTGATGATGTCTTAACCAAGTTCTATGGCAAACCATCCAATAGTTGAGATAATTCATTCAAAATCATACATGTGCTACTTGGTGGTGCTTGAGGAAATGGGAGTTCACCAAAGTCAATAAGATACATTGTTGGGGAAAATGAATGTCTTTACTGCTTTACAGCAGTGGATGGGGGCGATGAAGACGACTACACAAGTTGTCAGACTTTCCTCATTTGCGGTGATTATTTACTTATATTGTACTTTGCTCTGCTATTATTGTCTAATTAGATATGAGGACAAAAAAAATGGACTTGAAGGATTTTACTTTTTTATTAAAACTAAAATGGCAACAAAATGTGCAATAATAACCTAAATAAAGCAATAGTCCATAAAAACAAATTTGCTCATATGTTGGCCTACAAACAAATGAATACATAATTATACTGTAGCCTATGCCAACATGTAAAATAAAAGACCTGGCTTTGTTGAGACTGCCTGTTGATCTTCTCTGCTGTGTTTCAGCACCCGGGACAGCGCCCCGCACACGCACTCTCTACACACACAACAGACAGCACTATCCATCTGAGAACTCATAATAATTAATGTTGATGCATACTCATAATGTGGGATTACGCTTGGAGTGGCCGCACCAAAAAAATAAAAATAAACATTATATATGGACACTCAGCCTTAATTATCATTTACTCACTACTCTGTTTTGTGAAACAAACATGCATAGTATGCCCAGTTCCTATTTACGCACACTGTTGTGCTTTCATGTTAGTTATTTACCAAATTTAACTCTTGAGGAGGCAGACCATTAAATTAGCCAAATGAGATGACAGAAATTTCCCCCAAAAAACAAACAGCGATGTACTCAGGCAATCTTTGATAGCCGATATATTTGTCCAAACCTCAGACCCTGGTAACAGTACCACACCATTCAGCATCGTACATGACTCATCTTGACAGTTGAGTAGTTAATGACTATACTTTACCGGCTATCTGCCCTTATCTATCTTACATCATTAATGAGTACACTTTTCCTCGGGGATGTTTGCTCGCTAGCTCACAAAGCTAATTTTGGCCCATGTCATAGGCTGCTGTCTGGCTGTCACACCGGTGGTGAGTGATGGTTACGGCAGTGAATACAATTGCTATTAAGATATGCGGATCCTTAATGTTGAATTAGTGTTTGTTGATGTATTAAAAGCATTTGTTTTAATCAAGAAATCCACACATCTGTGTAATTACATGCAGCTAGTGTAATATATACACAACCTGCTTTTTTTCATTATTGTTCTTGTCTCTTGTTGTGCCGAAACTGTGAGTAAATAATTGGTATATAATAAGTAAGCATACAAATCCCTATAATTACACTCTCAAGATTCTCATCATCAGTTAGTGATAATCCCCATCACTCTGCCTCTACTGGTATTAAACAAGCTGTGTTTCAATCGGGACTATCGGGAAACCCATCAGGAAAAGAAAAAGTAAACAACATATGCCTTTGTTGCAGCCAATAGCCAAATATTTTGCAAGATCTAGTGCTTATTGCATCAGATTTAATCTCGATAAGGACAAAAAGCAAAAACAAATCTGTAACAGCAGTGGTTTTTACAGCATAGTTATTGATCAGGAGGTCATATGTTAGCTGTCTAAACACAGCATGTAAGTTATAAGTCTGTAATACAGCAGCCAGTTTGTACAGTATTTAAAATATTCTGTATAGATATCCAATACAAACACTTTATAAATATAAAAATAACAAATAATGACTCATAGCAAACATAACATAGCACAAAACAGCAAAATTGTCAGTATGATGTTTAATCTGTCCTCACCTGTACTGAATATAGTTGGGTATAATGAACCTCTGGGGGATAGCTTCACTTTAGACTTTTAGTCTTGTTTTTATTTTAAGTTTATTTTTATTTATAGTTCTGACAGCTACGACTGAGCCATCACATTAACAAACTTCATGACAGGAGCACAGGAAATTAGTCTAACACTCTAAAATTGCTTCAGATGTCATTTAGTTTAAGGTCAGCGTTAGCCTGTCTCCAGCTCACCTCCATCTTTACTGTTGGTCCTTTCTGCATCTGCCACTAAGTGTCACAGTGTGACTCGGTGTGTTGCCTCATTACTGTGAGCTGCAGGAGCCTCCCACTCCCTAAAGCTTTAGTTGTCTGTGTCTGATAACCCTGGCTAGCTGGGACACACATTCAGTAAAAGGAGCTAATAAGCCAGTCCATACAGAACAAAGAAAATTGTTTAGTACCAGGGGGTCTGCAGTTGTTGTTTCTTTTGTTGTTTTAATTTGCACACACAAGACTTTGAGATAATGAAAAAAATAAGAAATGTGACAGGAGAGATCACAAAGCTACAGGCTTATACAACAGACTTCCCTTCAACTTATAACAAACGATAACAAAAAAAAGAAACAGAATTTAGAAAAATAAAAAGGCTCACATACTACATGTGTGCATCTTTCTGGCTAATGCTATCTCCTTTCATCTATGTGACGTAAGTGGTGTTCAGAACTTAAAATTAGCATCAGCCAAATGGAAAACTTTACTTTCTTTATAGTAGTGATTTTGACCAGTGATTTTAATCGATACAGTTCCCTGATTTAGTTTGTTTATTCTGTATTCCCACCTGTTATTTATGTAATTGAACAATAATTCATTAGACAAGTCAAGTGAATTTGTGAAATCCTGAATCGGTCCCAGAGGACTTCAAAACACCCATCCTCTTAGACAATAAATTAAAACAAAAACAAGAACAACAGAAGCTTGAAACATTGTCCAAAAACTCACATAAATGAGAAAGAGATGAATGCTTGAGCATCAAGGCTTTTCAATGTGGCATCAATGCACATTCTGTCCCCATCATTGTCAGTGCATAATAAGAAATGTACATATTGGACAACTACAGTGCCATCGATTTGGTAAATCAACAGATGCAAACACCTTTTTAAAGCCATATTTAGACCCAGCTGTCAGATGTTAAAACAGTCCTTTTATATTATATTCATTTGATAGACACTCTTGTCCAAAACATCTATAAGTGCACTCAATCTCTGTAAGAGCGACATGTCACTTGACTGCTAATTCTGTTTTAATCAACCTTCAGTGCTGATGTATGCAGGAAGCTACTGTACTTTTAACAGACTAAAAGACTTGGATGAAGAACTCCAAAAGATATCAATCTTACAACGGCTACAAACACAAATTAAAGATATGGATGAATACGTTCTTGATGTAGTGTCACTGTGAGTGATGTACCACTCTGTGATACATGTTAGGATGTCTTTCATAAATCACAGATAATAATGAACTAATCGCTAGGTAGACAAAAACGAATTATTTACAAAGAACTATTAATATGAATTGTTTTGAAAGGTTACCAAACACAAAAAGCTAATCCTCCTGAAACACAGCACATATGCTATTAATGCTGTGAATGAGACTAGACTGATGTATGAAGGTACCATTTCTGCCTTTTGTTGTTGTACAAGTGGAGCTGATTTATGCATTGATTTTCCTCTATGGACTCTATAGTTTCATCAGAATCAGACTAATGTTAGGCTATGACTACATTTTTACTAGAACCTATTATTGTCAACACGGTGCTCCATAATCAGGTCATTAATCAGCATTGCTTTGGTGTTCTATCGATCAGTCCTGTACGCTCTTTACTCCCAGACTTACTGGCTATATTTATAGCAGTACCGCTAGGTATAATTGCAATCAAACTGCTATAATTAGTCAGGTAGAAAGACAAGCACATGCTGTTATTTGCCAGTGAGCGCAGTGAAGCAGACACACTGCACTACAGTTTCAAACTCAGAAAGGGCTGCAATCAGAAAGTGTCATCAGCTATATATTTAACAGTATTTTGGTGGAGGATGATAAACAATATTACCAGTGAGAAACTCGGTCTTTATCTGATGTAATATAACATACATAGTTCACATTTTTAGAGAATTTTAGAGGAGAACCAACACAGTATCTGAGACACGTACCATGCTGGATTTAAACATACTATGTCTACATTTTAGACAAAACAATTGTATCTGACCCTAGTAACCAGGGGCTTAAGAATACTAAGTTACTAAGTTCCTAGTACTTTGTCAGCCAGTGATTCATACCTACCTGCTACAAACATTGTTCCCCGTCTTGGTTAAGAGGTCTGTCTCACTGTTCGAAAGGAAAGTGACCGTGAGGCTTAGAGAGACTCTGTTGCAAGCTCATTTCTCTGCAGCACAAGAGCGGCCTTCTTGTAGCGGAGGTATTTACCACTGGAGTGAGCATGACTAACATTAGAAAGAAGAGATCAGTAGTCCAAGTGGATATAAAAAGTACATGTTCATAAGAGCTTCAGTCCGTGCACTTTGTTTCTGTAATGCCACGAGCATTTACAGGCAGGCACAAGTGGTTTTACGCTTTTTAGTTGCTCGGAGAGTATGCATGATTAGAGTGGAACTACACTGACTACGGCAGACCATGACTTGCGTGACACATGTAGGCCTAGGTCAGTGGTTCCCAACCTTTTTTCTTAAGGGACCCCTTTCTATCATTGAGTAACGACCCCTGACTTAGTGATATGTTTTATGGATATTTCATATAATAGTTAATGCATAACAATAACAGTACTGAAAAACTGTACAATTAACCTTAATAATGAATGCAATATCTGCAGGAAGTTTGTGTCAAATGGGCGATTTGGATGAATTTTTAGCAGATTATTTCCTGTGACTATTGCATCAGAGATGAGTTTTCCTGATATGTTTAGGAACTTTTAACACAATTCTTTGTCTGTATTATGTATTTTTAACAATAATTCTTATGGGCTTCATTTTTGACAAATCAAATTCAGTGTTTTCTTCTCCCTGACTCTTGGCCATTGTTCAGTCAGCTCTTCGGTTGTATTAACTGCATACTTTTCTAATGCAGGACGAGAGAGGAAAGGCTCTGTGACTATAACTTGTGTTCAGGTCTTCACTGTGACCTTGTCCTGTTTTATATCTTAAATAATAATCCAAGATTGAATCACAGAAATGCTGAGACAAAGGCCAACTGTACACATTTTGTTTTTAGTTATAGTTTTCTTACTCCCCTTAAAATAAAGAAGGCCTCGCGACTCCCTGTGAAGTTTTGGTGTTCCCTAATGGGGGGTCGAGACCCCCAGGTTGGGAACCAATGGCCTAGGTGATTGGTAAGATGCCTGGGACTTTACTGTTCCACCCGACAGCACCAACATTGAATGGTTTTGTGAATAAAGGTGAACCTCAAAGTATTCGTTACTCAACGGTGAAGGTCAGTTTTGCCTTTTTTCTTCCCAGTCGGTAGGAACCTGGTGACTATGTGGATCTGCAGCATACACGTGTGTGCAGAGGGTGAAGTTGCACCCACAGGTGTGATTAAATTGGTACACATACAGTAACAACATGTGCTTACCTTCTATCACAGTGTGGGCGGGTGGCTAAGGATAGAAAGCGGACTCAGTTCATGCTGTGCCAGCTGGTACACCTGTTTCAGGTCATGTTTATTGGCTCAGGACAGAATGAAGCATGGCTGCTCATTCACACAGGGACACAGAGAGAGCGAGGAAGGGAAAGTGACAATGTCCCCCTCTGCAGTTGTCCAGTATTCTGTTAGACTGTCCCACACAAGCAGGGTCAGTGTGGAGCCCCGGCC
>CAKALG010005420.1:0-15955 GCA_916700815.1 Helicolenus hilgendorfi
AAGGAAGCATATTTGTTCACTCCCATGTTGATAAGAGTATTGAGTACTTGACAAATCTCCTCTTTGAGGTACATTTTGAACAGATACAAAATGTGCGATTAATCGCGATTCAATATTCAATATCGCGATTGACAGCCCTATTATTAATAGTAGTAGTAGCAGTTACAATGACCCTTAAAGGAATGAGAACCGAATTATAATAAACATAATTATAAATATTTTAATCGATTGACAGACCTAGTTTAAACATTTTATAGAAAAAGCAAAATTTCACTTAAAGCTGCATTTATTGATTTCTTGGCTACTTGTGTAGCTTTGTGAGTGAGTTTTTCATGATAAGTCCCCTTGAAAGTCTATCCCATTGCTGTTTATATTTACTTGTGCAATGCCCGTTTTTGACATGCCCGTTCAGAGAGGGCTGATCGCTTGGTTCCAAGGAGGTTGCGCCTGCTGCAGTGTCGAGAACCGCTCATCGCTCATTGACTCCAGGGAAATGATGAAGAGTTTGGTTGTTACGTTAGTATGTCCAACATCCAGACAGACAGACATTCCTAGCTTTACAGTCAGATTTATATCAAATTAAGTCTTAAACAACTCAGAAATTGCTCTTAGTTTTCAAAAAAAAAGTGAAAAAATTAAAGAAAGTGAGAGAAAATATAAAAGCAAAGGTGGGGAGAGATTGTGAAAGTGATAAAACCACTGCATGACCTTCTAACATCCTGTCTCCCCAACCACAGCAATGCATTTCACCTTTAACAAACCAGAGAGGAAACAAACATAACCTTTCTCTATGGAAAATGTCTGACGTTACAGCTGCGTTTCATTGCTCATCACTCCTTTTTTGTAGTGGTGACCCATTAAAAAGTAATATTCAACTATTTTGTTGCTCTCCCACTGACTCTCGCTTTCAGATTGAGAAAACATTTCTGTCTAGGGGCCGTGACACTGTGTGGTGTTGGTTTAAAACAGGCTAAATAAATCTCCAGTGTGACATATCATCGTGCCCACCGCGCGAATGTTCGCTATGTGTGGGTTCTCACAGCATGTCATGTTCTCGCGGCACGCAATGTAATATGTGTTGATAAAACTGACTTTTTGTAAAAGCTATTACACTGGCACTCTCTTTCTTTCTTTCTTTCTTTCTGACTGAGGAGGCAGATGGACACGGACATACAGAGAACTAAAAGCTGAGGTTGCAGGCAGTCAGTTTAGTTTAGTGCTGCCGGGGTGCTGCCAGGCAAATGAGAGACCAGCAGATGGTTGGAATGTAGAAAATGCCAAAGATCAGAGGCCAGCAGAGACACAATGAGATTAGAAGGGAAACAGAGAGCAACCGCCCAAAACTGAGCTGTAAACATCCTCGTGAGCTTTGAGGTGTGTTTGTGTGTGCGTGTTTGTTAGAAAAGGAGATTTTAAGAGATGTTGCGTGCAGAGATATTTTGTGTTGTTGATTTGTTGCTTTGATTGTCCTCACGTGACCATTTTGTTGAGGAGGCATAAACGTTTTAGTTGAGGTGATTTTCATAGTTGGTCAAAGTAAGGTTTCATCTTTGTGGGATTAAACTATACTGTCAAATTTAAGTGTGGTTGATATAGTGAAGATTTATTAGATGAGTGTCAATTGTTTCAAAACTAAACTAAGCTTAACTATTATTAAATAAAAACAATCAACCAACCACAAATTGTCAGAATGTGCTAGTGTTTGCTATGTAATAAACTCAGTCACTTTAACAAAGGTGTTGCAAAGACAGACAAGGTACCAACATCTTTAAACTTTAAAAACTTGAAAACGTTACAGGAGACATGCACCGATTTTGCACATCTAAATCTGTTTACTACTGCATATGTCAAAATCGGTAATGCAGGGGAACAGGGATTGGACCCAAATGCAGGTAGACAAGGAAGCAGCAAGATTAATTCAGTGCTTTATTTTCAAAAAGCTTAGTGATCAAGAGTCCAAATGGAAGTGGGTGCGGCAGACAGGTAACAGAAAGGTAGCAGGCAGGAAACAAGGAACTGCATAGCAATGATGATGATCTGACAAAGGAACAGAAGAAGTGGACCGGTAGTGAGCAACCGATGAGACGATAAGACGCACGTGAGGATGTGGGTGTGGAAGGCCTCACCTCGCCTTTATCTTGGCCGACAAGCTGCACTTGAACACACCGCAAAGACTACAGCTGACGGCCAGTTAGCACGTACGTTATTCCACGAACTAACTCTCCACACCAGCAGCTGGCGGTAGTCTGTATCTGTCATTCAGAAAGGGGAACCGAAAGACCGAGGACGGTGGATATACAAGCCGTTGTTATGATACGAAAGCGGCGTTTGCTGACCATTTTCACACCACTCTCACTCACCACTTAGCTTCATTCTAGTCTGCAGTTGAGTTGCATTGTGGGTAATTTAGGCGCCAGGTTTTGACAAGGAAGAAGAAGGCGTGGAATAAAAAATAAGACAATATCTCTGGTTTTGCTATATCAATTTTGATATTTTTTTTAAACTGCCCATCGTGAGTTCAACAATGTTATAGAGGCACAATGCTAAATCTGTAGCTTTCCCTTGGAATGAATCTCATTAGATTGGAGACATTTTCAAGAGAGCAAAAACGTTTGCCATCCCAGTCTCTCCTTTAAGGTTATCTGTGTGTTGACATTACAGAAATATTTTCAAATGGCACTCAATAAACTCAAAAATACCTGGTGATCAAAATAAAAAAGATCTTTTTCTTAACTCTAGAATAAGTGAACTTTGAAGATACAAAGAAGTTTTTCATCTGACAGTAATCACATAATTTCACCCTTGAAGACTTCATCCACAACAAGAGTCCTGCACAGCCTACTATATAAATCCACTCCAAGTGTATTTCAGTGAATTGCTATAATTACACTCACAGATGCTCCGAAGAATTACAGTAACACAAGGGCTGAATCTATAATCATGAAATAGCAGCATTACCTTCAAGCTAGTTTGTAAAAAGTTGCAATGAGTTTGTTTCTTTTAAGAAACCCTGTACTTTAAAATAAACTATATGTAAGGTACACTATACTCCAAATAGATACTGTATGTCGGTACAAACAAGCAGTTGTGTTTGTGTGTATAAAGGACAGTACAGTCTTTCTCTTGGCTCTACGTATGGTCCCTTTTCTCTTATTGTTGAGACAACGTCAGCAGCAAGAAAATATAATGGAGTTTTAAATAACATCTGGGCAACAAACTATCCAACCATCCATTTCTTGCACACAAGGCACATGTCTACATACAGGTGGACACGTGTACAGTATCAGCATGTGTTTGTGCACGTGTCTGTGTTTTTGAGATAAAGAGAGTGTGTAGCGTTAGAGCTGCTGTGTGAGTGTGCACTGAAGTGACAACACTCTGCTTTCATTACAGAACTGATGGAGAGGCTTTTACAGTTATTTCACCTTGAATTACCTATCAGCAGAGCACAACAGACACAGTCATGTCTTACATAACAGTCACAAGAAAGAGCGTCCAATCATCGTTCACTGTGTTTGTGTATCATCAAAATGCAGTATTTTATAATCGTAATGCTTCATTATGGAGCTCTGGGATTTAATAACCACCCGAGATATTTCACTACGCATATTACACAATAGCAACAAAAGGAAAGTGTTAGATGTAATGCACCATTTTATCAAATTATCATTTTAAGCAGGAATATAATAACTGTTTTCTTCACAACAAAGTTTCAAAAACATCCTGGGGATCACACTACTCAGCCATCTTTTTATGATATTATTCTCACCAGCGGCCCACAGGGAGGCCAGTCCTCCCCTGATGGAGTTCAGGAAGAGATGAAAGATTGAAGAGAGTGAAAAATAAACTAAGAAGGGGAGTGTTTCTGTGCAGCTCATTGGTTCAGGCAATGTGCTATCGCTGTGGGGATTAGTTTCCCCATACAGTACCGCAGAGTTCAGTGCATAGAATTAACATGACTAAGATAAGGTGAAAGCCATTTTGAAGTAAAGATTTAAATATCCAACATAGCTGTGATGTTTGCCAAACAATGACTTGCCAGCCATTGTGACATTATTTTCTGTTTTTATCTTCAAGATTGTTGCTTGTCATGGCCATGAGTCAATCATAACAAGTCGAGTGAACTTGAAGTGGCACTGTGGACTGTATAAGAAGTGGACGTAGTCACCGTGACGTCCGTTTGCAACTAGAGGTGACACGAGAGGGTGGAGCTAAGTACAACCGAACGCTGAATAAGACATAATAAGACAACTGAAACATGCTGTGTTCTACCATCCAAACTGGACAATGGTGGTAGCGATCTGTCAATCGCAGGGTATGCTTTAGTTATGCCTTAAAGCATACCCTACTTTAGGGCCCGGCTGTCTATTTGCTGTCTATTTTACTCTAAATAGGACCCTAATTTACTAAATGAACATCATGCTGTATTGAAGAAGATTTAAACTCATATTTACAATGTTTACTCAGGTAATAAATCAATTGAGAAGTATTTTCTCATAGACTTTTATACAATCAAACTTCTTTTTGCAACAAGACGAGTCGCCCCCTGCTGGATATTAGAAAGAATGCAAGTTTAAGGCACTTCTGCATTAGCTTCACTTTTCAGAAACTGAGGTTGCCACCTGGATGTCACATCTCAAAGCCACCCCTGTCTTAAGCTGACCAGCCATATAGTTTGTTGCTACATAGAAAACATCTGAGAAGCCATCATTAGAAACTGTTTGGAAAAGCGAAGGCACTTTCAAAAAATTCTTGGCAGGTGATTAGATGAACCATCTGTCAATGAAACTTTTGCCAGAAGAGCGAAAATATCTTTTCCATCGAGAAAAACCTTCAGTGCCGTTCTTTGCTCTTCTTTCAATGAAGAAATACTCTCCAGTTCTGATATAACTGATGCTATTGCAGCATCAATGCTAACCTCTTCAGGAGTTGCCATTGTTAATCAGAACAAACAGTCACCTCACTGTGGCATGTCTCCAAACACATAAACCACCTTAGCTGCAGGTAGCTCCTCACAGAACACTGACTGGTCCGTCATCCGGCTTGCTGGACACAAACACATGACAAGATGGATTTTCGTGTGATATGTGATCCCAATACTCTCGCAGGATCTTGTGACATAGCAAGAATCCAACTGCCGTGCAAATTGTGAAGATGTAAATGTTCAATGTATCAACGGAGTGGATGGAACCAAAAACAGGAAAAACAGATGGTGCATTATGAAAGCAGTACTTTTTGACTAACACAATTCTGGCACACTGGCAGACTGATCTATCCCCAGAGCGTTGCAAAAAGGCCTTTAATACAATTGTATAAAGACATGAAACGAAATTACCGCATGCTGTATTATATAATCACAGTTCAGAGGGAAAAAAAGAGTCACCATGAAGTGGATGTAGGCTAAGATAAGCATTAGTGCACTGTGGTCTTTTTTTTACTTCCTCTACTAAAAACCCTATTGTCACAGTTTCCCAGAAATCTACAAATGTTATCCAACAAAGGATTTGGCCGTAATGTGTTCAGATTTGAGATGTCATAATCTCACAATAAGTGAATAACAAGCAACAGCTCTTATGTAGTTGGACTAAATCTGCAGCTTTTGTTAAGCGCTCAGTTTGGTGGTATTTTGCAATGAGCGTGAAGGAGGACATCACAACATTACACTGTTCTAGATGCATCCACACACATCAACAGTCTCTATCACACTGCTGCAGTCATGGGATAATAGAAAAGAGTGTGTGTTGGAGCACAGCCAGCTGAGCGATCAATCTGTATGTGTGTGCATGTGTGTGTGTGTTTGTGTGTGTGTGATAATGCAAAAAGATGCAGTGTTGTGTTGTATAAAAGAGATAATCGATCTAATATGTCCAAAACAGTGATAATAGCCAATATGAAGAAAGTGAAACTAATTACTAATCAGTGAAATTAAAGAGAAGAGGGAAACATTCAGAGAAAAGGGGAACATAAGATGCGTTAATGCAAATGAGGACTCAACTCACAGCAGAAGACGCCACGGTGAAAACCATAAAGCAGTGAAATTCTCTGAAATTTCCAGAGAGCACAGCACCGACTTCCTGTTTGCTTTTTTGCCCTTCACTGCAGCAGCATCCCCTGCATCCTGTTGATACAGACAAAACAGAGATTTATTTTGCTGTCATGATATTTCTTAAATCAGTATTCATCAATATGTGTTTACTGTAGATTGGTTATTCATTTGTGCTCGTTTCTTGGGCTACATGTAAGACCTATGTTGTACAACATAGAGACCATAGGGATAAAAAATGATTAAATAATTAAAATACCTTTGAACAGATGTTAGCTAACCAACCTAGTGATGTAACTGTAATCTTATATTAGAAGAATAAAGCTATATTGTTGTCAAACACAACTCTTTCTGCTAATATCACAAACATGGATCAGTTTGGACTATAGTCTGTATATAAAGATGGACGATATGACAACTCCCCAAAAGTGAAGCCAAAACATCTCGATCGCCCCCTGGTGGCTAATGGCAGGAGAGGTCGTAAAACCCGCCCCCTCCATGTTAGCGGATGGGGCAAACTAAAAAGTCAAAGTATACGTCAAATATCTTTTTCCCAAAGATGGTTTCTGTAATTTTAGGTAGTTCTTATCACACTAATGTATGTTCAAGTGTTCACTTTACTGCTAAGTTTAGTTTTAATTTGTTTTTTGATGCTATAAAAAGGGGGTGAAACATCATGATTGACGTCATGAACTTTCCATCTCTAGTCTGTGTAATAGAACATGTCAATTTGATCATAAATGTATTTATAGAGGTATTGTGGTCAGTTGTTGTGTCTTTCTAGCCAAACAGCTACCGTGGTGCTAACATAGCAGCTAGGTGGCTCACACTAACAAGCTGTGGCCGTGCTCAGCTCATGATTGGCTCAGGCAGGTGTGTGGGTGGGACATCAACATCTTAAGATGGCAGCTCCCGTATCCGGGAAATTTTAGCTTCACTTTTGTACAGTGGGAGGAAGTGGAGACGCGTCGCTCATTTACTTATACAGTCCACCATGGGCTGGACACACTGAATGAGTAGTGATCCACTCACACTGTAAAGAAGAAACTCTACATGTTTGTCTCTTTAAATATTGTAAATAATGTGTATTTGTCTAACTAAATGCAAACTGGCTTTTCTCAATTGTTTAATTGTTAAGCCAAGACTGATCCAAGATATGTTTTATCTGATTTCATAATGGATTCTGGTTTCAAATTAAACGGAAATGAGTAACATGAGACTGCGGTTATAGATGACTTTGAGATTTGGCATAATAATATGTCTTCTAATAAAACTCCAATACTCCAAAACAGATCTTGAAATTTATAACAGGCACAACATCATCCCATCATGGAAGTATTCAGAACCAATATGACATACTGTGAGTATAATCATTTGTCGTCTTCACCACATAATTACAATATGTAACATTATGGCAGCAATCTACTTTGTCACTTTGAACCTTTGACTTAGGTCTGGAATCTGAAGATTTGATGCGATGATGATGGTCAACATTTTTTTTCTGTAGTGGAGAGAAGAAGATCTTAGAAGATTTATTTGACCCATCAGTTGTTATGAGTGACTCACTGTATTTCTTTTTATAGGCCCATCCAGTCTTTGCAGTCACCTGTTACTCATTTTCATATAGCACCTCACTTCAAGAGTCCATCTCTCTATTTGTGTCCTTCACACGACACCGCAAATGGAGATAAAAACTTTATAAAACAGCTTTTTTTAGATGCCAGCCTACTGTTTACTGTATGTATTGTACAAGTAAACTCGACGTAGTGCTCTGAGCACCTGAGAAAAAAATCCTCCCCAGAAATAAAGTGTGTTCCTTTCTCCCTCTTTTACTATTTCTGCCTGAAACATCTGCGGCACTTGGTCTCTGAGAGTGTGTCTTATAGCTTACCTCTGTGTGGATCCCTTGCCTGCTGTGTATCTTACCAGAATAGAACAATGCATAACTAAAAGTAGGATGTTTGACGCAGGATATGAATAGATTAAAAGCAAAGAGGAAAAAGGCAAATTTGACATACAAAAGTCCACATTAAAAGGGTCGGAAACAGAGTAACGCATCACTGATTGCATCACCACAAGGCACAGTAAGTCTGCAGATCAAACTGCAGGCGTAAACACATCTGGATTTACCAAACTGCCAATTTGCCATAAATAGAACTGCTGCCACTCCTGACTTCAGGCAATTTCAATCTGCCAACACAATTAAATCCAGTTTTTGACATAATAAGTTGATGCTTTGTTACTATTTGAGACGTAAAGATTTGTTAAAAGAGCGATACACAGGATTTTGCATACACTAAATCGCTGAGAAAGAGAGTGTGTATGTGTTTTTATATATTCACTCCACTTCTGTCTTGTCCTGCAGGGCAACAGCCAGATAATCTCCAGAGTGGGTGACTGACTGAACGCTGCTATTTTAGCTTTGCACTGTCTGCGTCTATGAATCACTCAGCAGGGTCAGTGCAGAGGAAGAAGAGGGGTTATTATAGAGAAAAACAAAAGTAAAATGGCTCTGCTTTTGCTCTTTTTCCTAATTATAAAACAGTGTGTCACTCTTCAAAGCCAAATAGGGAGAGAACATGCAGTTGACATTAGAAGAGCACAAGAGGAGACCCTGATATTACTGTAAATCTTTTCTCACCACCATGAACATTATGTAGAAAATCTGCACTTAGTGTTTGCCTCTCCACTTGATTTTTATCATGATTGTAGTATTAGATACTAATCTCCATACAATATTGGAAGAGTGAAGATTTTTTTTTATCTAGAATATCATGTAAAGTCATCTAATATTGCTTTTATATTTCATAATCAATGTCTGTATAAGGAAGACACTTCATATCGACATTTATTGTTACTGTTTGTCTTGTCATTAGGGGTGTAAGAAATTGTGATATTGTATCAATTCTTCAACTTTTTAATCTTTTGGAGGTTGTAGCGGGCTAGCGTGAACATGCTGAGATCATATGAAACTAGAAAACCAAAGGAATCCATTGGTACCAACATGTCATACTAGCTTGCCGTGAAGGAGGCTAAATAACGCTCCAAAGTTAGACTAAATTTTGGCGAGGAAAAACTGGCAAGGCCATTTTCAAAGGGGTCCCCTTGACCTCTGACCTCAAGAGAAGTGAATGAAAATAGGCTCTATGGATACCCACGAGTCTCCCCTTTACAGACATGCCCACCTTATGATAATCCCATGCAGTTATGGGCATGCAGTATAAATGTATTATTTTTGTCTATTCTAAAAGTGGTGCATTTCTGTTGTCTTTTTTGTACTATGACAGTTTTCCTAAAGTTAGATTTTTTTAAAAATCTGAATAAACTTACAGTATGGCAATATTGAATCGTTACCCCTGTATCAGGATATGTATTGATTCTTGCTAATACATAGCCCTACTACATCCAGTGAAAACAGCGAACTGTTAAATATTCATTTCCTGAGAGTGATTAAGCACGTGAGGCAAACTGAGTATGTAGGCCAGTTGCACCAGCGTCATTCATTAGACTCTCATTAAAACACACAAAGAGAACAAGCAGAAAACATAATGAGATAGTAACTGGTGAAGTAATGATATACAGCTACAGTACATGTATCAGTGCTGGTTGTGCAGCAGAATCAGGCCGGTCAACAACATCTTACAGTAGATGGTCACAGCTGGTCACAGCTGTCACTGTTTGGCCCCGTTCAGGTTCTGGATCACTGGAGCGAATAAAACATTTTTGGAACAAGAGCTGAAGAGGAGCAGAGGATGTAAACCAGCCAAAGGAGTCAGGTTTTGTACACAGGAGTATTGCTGGTCAGAAATGCAACACTGTGTTGTCCTCACATCACTGTCACTGCATTATCCTCATTTGGAAAGCTAATAAACAGTTACAGTTCAATGGAGGAGGGAGTGAGACAGAGAGGAGGAGATGGATGGTGAGGGTCAAGCAGCACAGCTGCACTCACAAAAGACACTTGGGCAGACAGGGAGATAGCTTGCACAATGCTTCCCCAACAACATGTTATTATAAACACCATGGGTAGTCAACATTTACATGATGAACAGAAAAGAAAGGCCTGAAGCAGTTCCTTTGAAAATAAATCAAACACAAAGTGCGTGGTAGTTTCCTCTGTGTCTTCCTGCTGTGCAGCATTTCACAGCTTGTCCATAATAACCGTAAAGTCATGGCCAGAATACAAAATAGTATACATAGCTCCACTTTTAATGATGTGTCCCATTGCTCATCATTAAATTAATATTTGGAAGCTTGACCTCTGAGATGACACAGTGGATATGACTTGTTTCTTAATATGGTTGGTTAAAGTGAGTGCTTTTTAAAGACAATGGAAAAGGTCATCTCTTCACTCTTAAGTTTGCACCACATTCACTACATATTTTGGGATATACTGTAGCAGCTATGTAAGATTCCAGTTACAAAAATAGGCTTTACCATGTGTTAATTTCATATAGATTATATATTTATTGAATTCCCAGAAGAAAACATGCTATATCATGATATATATCATTATCAAGATATGAAATTACGGGATAGAAGATTTTGACCATATCGCCCAGCCCTAATTTCATGTGATGTTGATGAATCATTCTCAATGCATGAAGATGGTGCCATTTTGTAATATACCAACAACCCTGAATGTTTTAAGTCAAAATGTGGTACTTTAGCATTCATGATATAATGATGTATTTGACTCTTTATTGACTATCAGGTAATAAAGATAATCATGTTCAGCCTCTGCTGTGTGACAGATGGATGTCTGTGATGTGATGTGATGTGAGACAGTTCTTTACTGGTGTTCTGCTGCCATCTACTGGACAAAATGTATATAAATTATTACGTATAAAATGATTCAAGCTCCAAAAGGTCACTTGTAAAAAAGACTCTTATTTTTATTGTCATTCAGAAGTCTTAGGAATTCATAAAATAAGAGGAATCTCATTTTGTATTGTTAAGTATTGAACATAGTAAAATAAAGACAAAACTAATTATTGTTCCCTGTACACTGATTTATTTTTCTCTTCATGTGGCCTACAGACAGCAGAAAAGTGATCACTGAACTGACTATGGCTTATAGTTTCACGTATAGGTCACATATAAATGAAAGATGAATGATGTTTGAGGTCACATAATCTCTGGTTTACTTTACTTTGAGCAACATTTGTCATTTGATTTAATATGCTTGCTGTGGTTTTAATTTTAATTTATTACAATCATATATTTTCATGTACAAATGAGAAGTAACCTTTGTATCACTGACCGTTTCCTGTCATGCGTGTTTGGTGATGTAACCACTGCAGAGGCAGAATAAGGCAATGTAATGGCATCGATGACTACCCTCCCATAAATACATTTACACAGGGAAGTAATAACTTAACACATTTATGACACATGACTATTTGCACTATTTCCACTCTTATGAAATGACACAACCCATGCCAAACAAGCCAAGCTCCAGGCAACAGGATGCAAAATGAGTCAGAGAAATCATGGCGGGGTGACCTGGGCCTTTTCAGTCCATGATGACCTTCTGCTGGCCTGGGGATTTCAGAATAACCAATTCAGTATCATCTCACTTCCTAAAACTGTCCATGCTCTGGGTTGTCTCTGTTGACTCATCTCCCTGGCCCCGTTTCACCCGGGAGTCCAGTATTTCCCTCCTCATGTCACGTGGAAGGTGGGTAATGGATGCTAAACATAGATCTGAGCGTGACAGATGAGGATTCCCCTGACAGCTGAGAAATTTCCTTCAGGTCAGCTGATGTGTGTTATGGCAACCGAGATGTAAACTTCGTGGCACCCTGCTCAAACATTATTATTATTAATAGTAAAAGGAGGTATCACCATTAGGAAACCTGAATCTTGAAAACCTGAGGAAAGCCTTCTATATACAGAATGACACTAAGAAGGAATGACTGCAGGAGTGGGAGTCTTTTTAAGGCCGAGATGGCAAAGCCCCTGTGTGTAGGGTTTGAAGCTTTGGCGCCCCCCAGTGATAGTTTGAATACATGACAATGTGACAGACACCAGTGCACACTATTGCAAATCTAACTCGAAAACACTGAGAATGAATGATATTAATTCAACCCATTAGACTACACCATTTTTCATTTACAACATAAGCTCTGAGTATAACTGGAAATATGTGGTATTCAGAAACAATTTAACATATAGCGTCTTTAAAGAAAATCTTTTTCAATGCTTTGTATGTGAGTGAATGCATATTTTTGGGATGTAAATGTATCCCTGCTTTGTAAAGGCAGTCAATTGTAACTTTGTGGTTAAGGAGCTGAGAAAAAAAATACATTTTTATCCTGCCCTAATAATGACAAAATGTTTTTTTTATGGCAAATGCCAACCAGTCATGAGCTTCGGCATGTCAAACTAACAAAGAAAAGAGTTTATTTACCACAATAAAATTCTGTGCTATGCATTAGTTATAATGAACAGATACAGAAGTTATTGAACAGTTAGTTGTTATAAGTTCCACAAAAGTAGATGAATGTGAACAATCATGGATGGATACCAAAACCAAATTAGTTTCAGTAAATAAATAATAAAACATCATGTTGTTTCAATCACAGAGATATGTTCTGAATGAATGCTCTGTGATTCTCATTCCCTATTGTGTTGATAATGCCTCTCTCCTCACTTGAAATACAATTTGAATGCAGGACTTTTACTGTGCAGTATTGCAGTAGTAATAGTTTTACTATTAAATAAGCTATAAACGGAATTCAGAGCATATCTGTGATTCAGTCAGTCTCGGCCGGTGTTGTGTCCAACGCGTTTCCCCCTTCCTAAACCTGAACCAACCCTTATCTGTAACCCTAACCACTCAGTCGTTCAACAGGAGGGAAACACCATTCAACGGGGAAACAGACGGACTTCGACATATCACCAGGGTAACACATGGCTCTCAACATTGTGAAGGCAGGAACAGTGCGAAGTAAACAGTGCTGACAGCGCTAACGGCTGAGCCGGCAGCTAACTACAGTGCTAACTACATAGCTAAAGTCCTAACAGCACAAATAGTGCACAGTGGGACACACACAGAGGGGAGGTTATTTAGCTGGCAAAGTTATTAGTGTGTTAGCCTTTAAGTTAGTATATGGCAAAAAACTTACACAATTTGCAACGGCGGAGTGGCGCTGTTCCTGTAGGCTATCCGCTTGTGCTTGCTGACTCCAGGGAAGTGAAGAAAAGTTATCCAGCATTCATGTAGCGTTAGCAGCAGTTAGCAGGCTGCAGACGACATTCGGGACTCACCTGGTTGAGCCAGGTCGTCTAGAAGGGAACCAGCTAATTTGGGAAACTCTCGCGAGACAGTTAAGGTTGAGCATTGACCTGCGATAGTTAAGGTTAGGGCAGGTTGTCGGGCAGCAAGTCTCGCGAGAGTTGTAAGTGAGTTCACAATTTGCGGGTTACCTTTTAGACACGACCCTGAAACCCCGCTTCTTCTTCTGTATTTATGTCGGTTGGCAAACCAACTTTTATGGAGTGTGGATCAAGATTTTAACTGTTCACTTCTAAAAAATAAAGAAAATCAAAGAGAAAATAATAATAATAACATATTTTAAAGGGACTGTTTGTAACTTTTTACACGTATAAATCAATCCGGGTCGGTGTCCCATGCGCGCTCGCGTGTGTCTACGCTCTTCAGACAAGACTCCAACACAAACTACACGGAAGCACCAAAGTTATATCTAGTGAAGCACGTCTTGCAAAACAGTATTGGCTGCTGTCGGTGTTACCTGCTTTGCACTAGTTGCAAAGCAGGTAACACCCTGGAAATGTCACCCATACTATCGCAGGGCTTCAGACCTTGATGTGCACATACTCTACCATTTGCACACACACACATACACACACACAGAGGCCAATACAACAGCCGTTAGGGTCTTTTGCAGCTGAATGGCATGTCCTTTACAGAAGGTAAGTGCACCAGCTTTACATGCTGCCTCAAAGAGTTTTGTGCCACCAACAAACACTTTGTATGGTCCATTCAAACAAGAGCTCCCACACACGCATGCTCAAACTCACACAACTTCATAAGCAGACACGCAGACACACATGTACAGACACACACACACACGCCTCCCTCAAACTGAAAGCCCATGGCCTCTCTCCTTAGAGGGGCAATAAAGACTTTGTAGCTGTGCCAACACACAGCCCCTCTTTCAGAGCGTCAGCCAGGCTCTGAAAGAAAGCACTAAACAATGACTTAAAGAAAACATCAGCTTTGAAACTTTATTACATTTATCATATACATACAGGTAGCCTATACATGACATTTGACCTCTGCATTTAACCCATCCAAAGCAGTTAGGAGCAGTGGGCTGCTGTGAAGCACCCAGGAAGCAGTTTGGGGCTCAGTGTCTCACTCAAGGACAATTTGACATGCAGACTGTAGGAACCGGGGATCGAACCACCAACCTTGCACTGAGCTACAGCCGCCCCATCAAGTAGTGATGTAATATTCCCCAAGACAAAATCTGCATTTCTTGCAGCACCTATAATATCAATGAAGCAACCAGTAAACTTGTGTAGTTCATGTTACAGTACCACACTCAAATCTAGACTGGTTGCATAATACCATCTATGATTTCCACTATACATTGTTATTACCTTCGCCAAGACCAAAGGCCTTGGGCCAAGGAGGTTATGTTTTCACCAGCGTTGGTTTGTTTGTTTGTGTGTTAGCAGGATTACTCCAAAAGTTCGCAATGGATTTGAATGAAATTTTTTGGAGGGGTGGAGTGGGCACAATGAACAATCCTTTTGATTTTGGTGGCGATCTGGATCATGATCCGGCTTCAGGAATATTTGTAAGGATTCCAATCAGCCCGAGCATTAAGACCACAGGGTATAACACATGCGCAGTGTAACTGATGACGCATTGATGACGCATTGATGACGCATTGACCCCATCCCCTTCCTTCTGAGAGTAGAGAGATACGTGTGTGGATGTGGGAGCTGCTGGCCGTCTGCGGTGGGAAAGAAAAAAGCAGTAGATGAGAGAGACAACGTAGTGTAACATTATACAGACATAACAAGGCTGCTGAATGAGAGAAGCATCCGCCGATACGTTATACGGAAACACACCGTGTTAATAATAAGCCGACCACCTCACGGTACCGCCAGCTGTGAGCTGTGAGCTGTGAGCTGTGATCTGTTTTTAAAGTCAGGCACCTTGGCGGTGGTCTGCGCTCTCCGAGTGCCATTCTAGTTTCCATTATATTACTAAACTCAGTAGAGGCATCATTTAAAAAAATGAAATGTTATGGACATAAACAACCAAATATATACAGAAAAACAACAACAAAAAATCCTGTAATGGGAAAACTTTGTTTTCGGTCATACAGATCAAACACATTATTTTTACTGCTCAGCTTATTTGTCACTAAACATTACAATCCGTACACACACACACACACACACACACGGCACTCACAAAGAGGGAAGTGAACGCTTGCTGAAAGCTAAATTGAAACATCTTGCAGTCATGATGCCATGACTCGCCATTGTTTCCAGGCCCAAAGAGTTGTAGCAGGAGAATGGGAGAAGCGAGAGGAGATGAAGGAACAAGGGGAGAAAGGAGGACCTTGCCACCCATTGGCAGGAGAAAGCGAGAGGAGACTGATATTAGGCGGTCTGTTTTGAAAACTGGTGGACACCCCTTTGCATACACACTCCCTCTCTCTCTCCCTCTCTGTCTCTCTTGCTCGCTCGCCCTCCTTCCACCCCCAGCCTCTCTCTCTCTCTCCCCTCCTCCTTCCTCCTGCATCCCCCCTCCCTGGGAAAACAGGGACAACAAATTAGCCTTCTTTTCTCGGCAAGGCCTGGGGAGGAGGACACTTGGACAGCCCTCAGAGTGTCCGCCTGGAGTTCCCATGGACCCCTCTTGCC
>CAKALG010005434.1:6608-20025 GCA_916700815.1 Helicolenus hilgendorfi
GTCTCCAGGGCACTCTGCTCCTCTGCCTGCTTGCCTTCACTCAGCTTGCTCCACCTCACGTGCATTTGCGCACACTACACACTGCAGAAGACTTCGTAGCTCTGAGAATATCTAGTGAATGTACAGTGGACGTTTGTGCAGAAACAAATGCTGCAGCTCCTCCAGACCAACAGAGGTTTCCCGTGTCTTGTGAAGTGACGGGGCTCCGCAGCGAGAAACGTTATCGTCTCCGACCAAAACTCCGGTGTCTCCCCTGGTCCTTCTGACCACAGTCGGGAGGCTGAAACAGGAAAAGCCAACACTAGGATCAGCATTGATTCATGGAGAGACCTTCTTTGGTCAGCTAACATTACTGCCAAGCAGGTGAACTATAGAGTGATATTGTGGTTTTAGCTGACGTGTGTCGCCTCACTGTTTTGATCGATTCTCATTCATGTCTATGTAGAGCGAGCGCAAGCGCGAGCAACAGGACGCTGACTTTCGTTGACTTAAAGGTCACAGGTGTCGCTGTTAACAAGCATTTCTGAAAGTTACAAACAGTCCCTTTAAATGAATAAAGTGTAAAATAGCCAAAATGTCTTGTTTGTTCCTTGTTACTGATAGAAAGTTCAATCATCAAATCCACCAAACAACTCAAAACAAGAGTCAATTCCAACAGGAGAATACACTTTGGCATTTTGGCAAATTTTTCTTGGACGCTACCCACATAATCAGCTGTGCTGCTCATCCCACAAATGCATGATCCTTACAAGTTGGACATCATTGTGAAGGTAAATAAACAGGCTGTTCAACGATGTAAAATACAATGCCAATTCGCATTGTAACAACAGAGAAATAATCCAACAAACACAAGTTTCACAACTTCCCCCCCCCAGTTTATCACTGTCTTGTGTTAAAGCAGTATGCATTTTTATGTCTGAAGCCATTAAACATTCACATTCAAGTGAGCCTTGGTAATATACTGTACAATAATTAACTCAAAGGAGGAGAGACTCTCCTCCCTCTCTGGTTGAGACCGTCCCTGTCGTCACATGACTGATTTCCGGATCCATTCGGCGGCTCATCTTCATCTCTTCATCCGGCTGACTGAGCGTCTCTGTCGTGCTTCACTCTCTCATCTTCTCCCTCTCTCTGGTGGCTGACACTCCAACAATAACTGAGCCATCATGTATCGATATGCTGCATTTGTTTTACTCATCGCCTTCCTCGGAACCGGTATGTATCATCACCTTTTAATTAAGTCTTTAAATCAAATACAAAAACAAGTGAGAAGAGAAAAAAAGCATCTGTTTTCTGCGAAGTGACGAAGATTAAATCTGAACTTATGAGGCCTGCTGCTAATACTGGCTAAATAAGGCTAAATACTGCTCTGGAAAACAATATACATGTTTAAAATACATCTCATAGTTGTCTAGTTTGTAATGTTATATATATAAATGTGATCTGGAGTCTGATATTTACACCACAGGCCTTTAAACAGCTGATGTTGTGCTAATGAAGCTAGCTTGATGCTAATTGTTTCCTACGTCAACAACATCTTTAAGTGTCTTTAAGCAGCTAAATAAACATTATAAACCTTCACAGCTGCTCTTTATCTCTTCATACCGATGTTTAACAACCAAAATATGACATTGACAGTGACTATAAAGATAGCTTTTAACGTTATATTCTGCCTTAATAAATATGTGTTGGACAGTAAGCCTACTTAGCTAGCTAAGCTAAGCTAGCAGTTAGCTTACTTGTTAGATATCACTTTGTTGTTTTTGAAGCTCAAGTTTGAAAACATCTGAGTCATGTTTGCTGTTTAATAACGTTAGAAACGGATAACAGTGAAATATGATACCTAAAACTCTTCTGTCAAAAGATAAAACGCTTTAACGTGATGTTAACTGGCTAATATAGTTAGCATGCTAATATAGTTAGCATTGACGTTGGCAGGTTACAGTAAGTTAGCACGTGACTACCAGGACACATTACCAACAAGCTAACGCTAGCTAACAAGCTAACAGCAGTATAGTTCAAGATTCAAGTCCTTTTTTGTCTTTGTGTAGTACAAACAATTAGATTGTGACAATCCAATAGGTGCTAATGAAAAGATAATGCAATTTTAAAAAGAAAAGAGAGTGCAATATAAAACATATGTCAACTCAGACAGGAGATGTCAGAGTTCAGGAGGTTATTGCAGTTGGGAAAAATCTGTTTTTAAGTCTGTTTCACCACATTAATATATTATGACTCCAAAGCAGCGGACATTAAAAGGGAAACAGTCATCACTTTAAACAAGATTATTATTATAATTTTTATTTCAGATGAGCGTTTTAAATGAGTTAATTCTTCTGTTGGGTTGATACTAGCTAGATACTAGCTAACAAGCAGTATAGTTCCACTAAATTAATATATTTAGACTCCAAAGGATATTAAAATAGAATAAAATAGAATAGGCCACTTCGGCTCAGTGCTTTAAAACAAATACTTGACAAGATTTAACGAGGCAGGTAAAACATATAGAAGGTAAAACACACACAGTTATAAAGCAAATAAAACAGGTGAAGTAGATAATAAAGCAAGTAAAACAGGTAAAGTAGATAAAAGGGAAACAGTAATCACTTTAAACAAGATTATTATTATTATTTTTTTATTTCAGAGGAGGGTTTTAAATGAGTTAATTTTTTATTTTATTTTTTTAAATCTTTTTTTTTATCTTTTATTCGGATCTCCATTAGCTGTGGCTGAAGCTCAGCTATTCTTCCTGGAGTCCACTTAAATCACTTTTAACTCTCAGGCTACATTTCCGCACACAATCACATTACAATCTTTACACAATAATGACCTCAACATCAAAAGCGACAGCAACAAAACACAACAATATTCAAGACACAACCCAACACACAACACAGGATCTATAGGTTCAAGTTAATACTATTCACAGAGTTATAGTAAGTAAATATGATTCATTATTGGTTGGACCATAGCATATTATGTCAACATACAAAAACAGAACAAGCAACAACTTCTTTTACCATAAATATTAACGGGACTTTGTGTTTATCCAACATTAAAACTTTTATGATTTGATGTTAACTAACTATCAGTAATTCTTCTGTTGGGTTGAAACTAGATAGTTACATTTATGCTATGTTACTCCAATGCTGACAGATAAAGGTGTTGCACCAGATTATGTGACCCATCAGGTTCTGTGACCTTTAAGAGGAATTTCAGCTTTGTTTGCACTATAAATGTTTCATGATATCACTTGGTGCATTTTTGATAGGCGTCAACAAAAACGGTGCTCCCATAAACTGGGTCACAAAATATGATACCTGTGATTTCAATGTACCAAAAACAAATCTGTTCCAAGTGTTGACCAAATATTGTCAGGTGAGGTGTAACTAATGTTATGCCTTCAGTAAAAAATACACTATTTTTATAGCAGGTTCACAAACATCTGCGTGAGTTTGGCAGAACACAACGTAGCTTTGGTCTCCAGGGCCGGAGTCTCTGCTGCACTCTGCTCCTGCCTGACAGGTGCTTTTATGAGTTTATGATACTCGGAGACTGTAACAGGCAGCTGTTGTTGTGTTGATGACCATGCATACTAGTAAAACTATATTGTACATCTGAATGGACCTTGATCTCTCTTCTGTTAATTGTACACAGAGCATGTGGATTAGTACATGGCTTTATTGCAAGTAGGATTTATGTATGTTTTTTTTGAAGAGTGTACTGTCATTTTAGAATATCAGTATTACTTGTGTAGGGACGCACCGATCCAACTTTTTCAGTCCCGATATTGAGTACCGATCCGATACCGGTGTTAAATCAATAAGCTGTATGCCTCACTGTTTAGAAGTGACTGGGATCATTCTTTTATGTGTAAGGCAACATCAGCCTTGACTTAAACATTGCTATCCTAACTTTGTAAAACAAAATGTGACCTGATATGAATTTATCTAATAGTAATTTATTATTTAAATAATAAACCATACACCAGCAACTTGATAAATAAAAAAAACATCACAATTAACGGGAATTACAATTCAAGTGTTAACCTTTTTAATGCAGCAACAAAATTGTCAAAACTTAAACAGGAATTCTAATTTCAATCTACGTTGTAAATAGTATATAAAATAGAATTTAATTTAATAGCGAGGCCCCATTGTCACCGATATCTGATCCAGCTATTTGAGTCAGTAACGGCCCGATATCCAATCCGGTATTGGATCGGGTCATCCTTCCGTACAAAAGAAATAGCTCTTAAATACACTTATGTGACAGGTAGCCTAAACACGGTCACATAATTCCCTGATCCAAGTTGTATTATAGTGATTTACACGGCCTTGGCTGTGGAGGTCATCCGATATCAGCTGGAGGATGGAGGTACTGGTGGTTGTTTGCTTAAAAATATGTTGGTATTATCTCTCACGTTGGAACAGATGGTCTTCATATGAAGTGTCAATGAGTTTCTACTTTTTGCAGCCATATTTTCAGTGCAGACAGTAACCCATTCAATTCCAACTGGCCTAATAATGAATTAGAATATGAACAATATAGTAATTTGTTTATTTTTCTTTTCAGCGTTCCAGCTGTCACATGGCACTGAGGTGAATGTCAAAGACAAAGACAACAAGTTATGCCTCTATGCCAATCTAATGGTCAACTTCTCAGTCTCCTATGAAGTAGCTGACAATAAGGTGAGTAGTCACAATAACCTCAAGATGTTTCTACTATGACCGACTGTTTGGTATATTTATCACGTCAGGCTACACTGTATCCTTATGAAACTAGTTTACCAATATAGCAAAGCTGCTCCACTCTATTATCAGGCTTACTCAACAGCGTGACTACTCATGTGGAAGCAAACGTCAACATGGAAAAGGGAAATGAGGGGAGTCACTACAAAGCAAATAGATTTTTGCTATTTCAGCATTTCAGTCAGTGAGTTTTCCTGGAACATATCCTGCGATTGTTACGTCCTGTCTTTTCACTAGTGAGTTGTAGTGCTCACAGAAATGTATGACATTTTGAGAACATGTATTTATAATTTACGGTAATGGATCTTTTATATTAGCTGTCTGCCAGACCCTGACCTATTAGAATAATGTTAACGCCATGTTTACAAGGGAAGTGCTTAAGCTGATGAGGAACGGCTCGTAAGTTTGACAGTACGATACACAATAACAATAAAATGTTAAATATGTTTACTCTTTTTTTTTTTAAAGTTAGACATTTGTTACAATTAGTTTTTTTGTCAATTTATAATAATAATTTGAAGAATTAAAGTACTAAAGTAGACTCCCTCTAAAGCTGGGCATACATTGTACAATTGTAGCCTGTTTCTGGCACGAATTTTGAGCCGCGCGAGTCATTTTAGAGTCGCACCGAATTTTTAGCTTTGTCAGACGTTGATTTGCCGTGCAGTGTACAGGGGGGGAACAAAGACCGATTAACTCCTCCCGACCGGCCGTCAGACAGTCGGATGAATTTTTGCCATCAGAAATTTTGGTCCGGCGTCCACAGGCTCTCGCACAGTTGAAACAGAGCCTCGAGATGATTCCCCAACATCAGTGCCTTTTTTTCTGCTTTATTTACAGTAATCTGAGCGTAGCTATCATGATAACAAATGTACAATAGATATAGTAAAACGGAGCTAGCTTACCTCCAATTCTATACTGTCCACGTCTTCGTAGCTACGTTCGAGTCCATATATGCCAACAAACTTTACCTGCCCGAAGCTTTCACCAAATCTTTATTGACAACTGTCAACAGTCAGGACAGCCCTCAGGGGCAGATGGGACTGTACAGTGTGAGCACATGAATCGTGAGCTTTGCCGTTAAATGCAAACAATCTACTCGTAAAGTAGGAGTTACAGAACAACATTTCTAAAATCGTACAGTGTGTGCCCAGCTGTACTTGCTCGGTGGCAAAAATGATCCTCTGCTCAGTGTCCCAGGAACTAAAACTCTGCTAAGTTAAGTTTGTTCTTGAGGCCTGTGAAGTTTGCTTTTAAACGGTTTGACATTGAACTTGTATAGTGATATACAGACTCCACCCCACTGTCTAGAATACACAAGATACACACACACACACACACACACACACACACACACACAAATCAACATCACCTATGTTTTCTCTTCCCCTGACAAAATTGTGTTAACTGGCCTGTATTCACTTGTTTCTCTTGCACTTAAAAAAGAAAAAAAATGTGTAAAATGACATCTAAATAAGTTTAAACTCTGCTCTCTTTTAGAGTGCAACAGTCGAGTTTGAACTTCCTGGAGAAGTCACAACTAGTGGAAGTACATGTGATGCCAAAAGCTCAACGTTGAAGCTTAATTTTGGAGAAGGACACTCCTGGAGTGTGAACTTCACCATCAGCGGAGAAATGTACCAGGCAGACACCATCACCTTTTCCTACAACCTCAGCGACGCAACCATCTTCCCTAATTCTGCATTAAATGGTAACTTCTACACCGCACAGTGCAAACAAAAAATACACCCATAAATGAGAGGTTTTGTACTGATGCTGATGTGTT
This sequence comes from Helicolenus hilgendorfi, assembly GCA_916700815.1. Taxonomy (NCBI): domain Eukaryota; kingdom Metazoa; phylum Chordata; class Actinopteri; order Perciformes; family Sebastidae; genus Helicolenus; species Helicolenus hilgendorfi. The sequence continues at coordinate 13,146 of CAKALG010005434.1, forward strand.
TTTTTGAATTTCTTTTAGACACCGCGACTGTCGCCGTGAAGCCTCACATCTCAGATGTAAGCTTGGACACCTGCTACTCATGCAACAGCAAAGAAATAATCGAAGCTGACTCAGTCAATCAGACGCTGTGGAACGTGCTCATACAGGCTTTTGTCAGTAACAACAGCACAAGTGAAAACAGTAAGTGCAGATGCAGCGTCGCGTCTCATCCTGCCTGTGATATTTCTCTCCTGTTAACATTCATTATCTGTTCTTCTCACACAGTCACTTCTTGTGCTGCTGACGTACCCACAACCCCTGTACCCCCCACCACCACAACTCCTGCTGCTCCTGTCACAAACTCTACTATCCCTGTCACAAACTCTACTACCCCTCCTCCTCCCACCACCCCAACCCCCACCCTCCCCACACCCACCATTGGGAAGTACAGCATCAAGTCTGATGAGAACAGCACAGCCTGTCTGATGGCCAACTTCGGCCTGCGGGTTGGTGTCAAGAAAGAAGAGGTATGTTCATAAATGCAGAATTATAATGTAATTTTGTTTTCCAGATGATATACAGTTTATTTGTTTCACTGATTTGATTCCCTTCTCTTCCCTTAATGTCCCAAGATGAACTTTGAGCCCAACGGTACCATCGTCTCTGGCTCATGTGGAGTCAACAGCAGTCTGCTGGTGTTGGTGTCCAACGCAATGTCAATCACGCTCACTTTCGTCAACGTAAGTTTGATAAACCTGCCTGGTCACAAAGACAATTTTTCAGTTATAGAGGAGTGGTTCCTAAACGTTTTGGGCTGCAAATAAAACACACTGACTCTGGTGGATCCATGGCACCTGTATATTCATACAACACAGTGATTGTTCATGTTTAGGCATGGTCTTTCTTTTCCCCCTTTCTTTTTTACAGTTAGTTTGCAGTCCTACTAAATTAACTAACACTTAAAGGGATAGTTCGGTTGTTTTGAAGTGGGGTTGTACTTATCCATAGTAGGTGTATTACTTACAGTAGATGACGGTCAGCACGCCCCCCAGCTTGGAGAAACAGACAGGAGTACCGACACCACAGCAAAGCAATACAGTGCTGTGGACGGGGACAGCAGCAAAACGTTTTTTTAGCCACTTAAGAGAGCGGCTAACCTAACAAAAATTGAAATTCGCTATATTAAGAATATTTTCACCTCTTTAACTCGCCGTCAGACAGCCCTTTCCGACGGGGAACTGAACTGAAAGTGAAACTTATCTATGCTCTCTCCAAAGCCGGCAGATAGCGATGACAAAAACAAGATACAATTTATGTTCAGGTGTTACAGTTGACTCAGGTCAGTGTGGAAGGTTATGATCAGCTTCACACCAATTAATAATCCTATGTGTATGTCTTTTTTTACTCCTAAACTCAGATATGTGTGTATAATATATATATATATGTGTGTTTTGATAATCAGTTAATCATTTGAGTTCATTTTCAAGCAGAAAATGCCAAACATTGTACATTCCCATCTTCTTAAATGTGGGAATTTGCTACCTTTCCTTGTCTTATCACAGTGAATTGACTATTTGAGTGTTGGTCGGATAAAATAAGTTATTTATGACACCATCTAGACGGGATGCAACAAAATGTGAAATGTTCGCTGACAGTATCACTCGTCCCTGTAAAAAGAGAAGAGAAATTAAGTCTTTTGATGCATATTTTCTGTTTCTGTTTTCCGTCTTAACAGGACACAACCACATCGAAATTCCGCCTACATGCTCTGAACATCACCGGCAAGACGAGCTCTGGTAATTAGAAGAATCGTATCTACACACATAGACCAGACACCACACTGAGAAGCAAGCTAATATTGAGTTTTCCCTTTAATATCTGTGTTTGTTTCAAGGTGTGGCGTTTTCTGAAGTGAACACCAACCTGAGTCTGTGGGAGGCGGCCGTCGGCAGCTCCTACATGTGTAACAAGGAGCAGAACTACACCATCACCAGCCAGCTCACCCTCTACACCTTCGAGCTTCAAGTACAGCCCTTTGGAGTCAAGAAGGGTGTTTTCAGTACAGGTAGGTTATTCTTTAATGTCTCTTAAAACAGACTCTGCTGACCAAACTGTTTCATATCTAGAGTCATCAGACTCTAGATATGAAAACAACTGATTTAAATCCTCAAAAGAGACAATTCCATTTCTAATCAAGTCCATCCGAGGCAAATGTCCATCTATCTATGCAAGTCTTCATTTGTATAAAGTGCATCATCTATCATCTATCATGCCGAAGATGTTCATTCAAATGAGCACAATGTTATGTGACAACAACTTTAAAGTGGAGAAAATGAAGTGTTTGTATTTTAACACATCTGACAGCAGATAATCTGCCATTCTGCCGTGTTTCTGTTCCACCTGTTGACTGACTCTCTCTTTATCTGCAGCCCATGAATGTTCATTGGATGACACCAGCATCTTAATCCCAATCATTGTTGGCGCTGCGCTGGCTGGCTTGATTCTCATTGTAGTGATCGCTTACGTGATTGGTCGAAGAAAGACTTATGTTGGATATCAGACACTTTAAATCCAGTCTGTAATCGATACCACGGGGTTCCCAAGACTGGTCCTTGGGTTTCATGTGCAATTGTTTAATTGGCAAATAACTTAAAAATTCACGAGTCAAATTTCTGCTGGAAAAAAACATGCAGCATTGAAGTTATTGGTCATTATGAGGCATGAAATGCACATGCAGCATTTTTGAATTGCAGTTGCCTCAAGAGGTTTTTAATGATACTATAGTAAGGAGTAAAAAATCCATGTAAAGATGGATGGTTTGGTGTTTTTCTTCAAGGACCAAACTTGTCTATCCCCAATGTTTCTTTTTTGTTGATTTCTTAATGTCTTGTCTTTCCTTTTTGTTGTGTTTTTTGTTAATGAGCAAGTGCAACATCCATACAACTAATTATAATCACATGAAAGGTGACTTTCAATATATACAGGTACAGTACACTTGTACATTTACAAAAGCCTCTGGACATTAATTTTTCACACATTTTTTAGTAAGAGATGTGTGACAGTTTAAATTAGGATCCTGCACTTGCTCTGCAGACATTCCCTTTTTTGTTTTCTTTGTCATTATTTAATCTTTGTGCACATCTTATGATGCCTTCAAATGAAACTTGTGAGCTTGTGTTTACAACATGGGAAGTCGTGTACACAATATGCTTGGTGTTCAAGTGGTTATGTCGCTGCTAAGCTACGGCAATATTACCGTTACTGTCGGCGTCTAGAAGCCACAGAGGCAAGTGGGTAACATAATGCAGGAAATGCAAAGTCATAATGACAGAGGAAACAGATTAGTCAGTTGGAAATATCAACATTGGCCTCAGACATATTATAAAATTACAAAGACTTGTAATATACAACAAAAATTACAATAAATTCACTTATTGTGTACCAAAAAATTAACTTCCATGGCTTCCGCCATTTCTGACAACGTCAACAAACACGTCACAACACAAAGATTCCTCTTAAGAGGTTGTGAATACCACCAGGGGGAGCCGTTCATATGGACTCTTCTCGTGAACACGCTGAACACGACTCCATTTGAAGGCACCATTCGTTTTTTACTTCCTTTAAGGTTTGACTTTTCATCCCCATAATTATTCACATTATGACATAATTTCTTCCACAAATCAAAGAAAGATGGTCACATTAGCTTTCTTCCTTTGTGCCCAGAAAATTCATTAATTAAGGATGAAGGTCTACTCCATTTGGAGAGTAGTCAAGGGAATTGTGCTTTAGCCCATGTTGGCCCCTGTAGAGCAGGAGAAACATTGGCATTATTATCCTGATTATGTGGCTCCAGTCATGTTAAGATTGTGAAGTCAAAGTGTTTGTTGTTGAAACATGGAGGACATTCAGGCATCAAGCAGTAAAAGTCCAGGTGGAACTAATGACATTAGCGATGGCTCATTTAAATGTAAAGGCTCTGCAACTGACAAGTTCTCGTTAGTGTTATTGATTACACCTGTGCATTCCTGCTGTCAAAGTGTCCGCTGTTTAAAATAAGGTCTCTCACATTTGCACACGCTCCTGTCAGAGAATACATCTGAAAAAGAAAAGTCAACTGTTTTTTTTTCTTTCTCACAATACTTTTTGGCATTAGGTTTAGAAAAGGGAGAGTGTAGATATTCACGTTTATGTGGATATTGACATATAAATGCACTAAGGCGCTCTTTATATTTTAGCATTGTGTTGAGACTGTTGTCACATTATCTCACCTGTGTATAGGTGTAGGCTTGGCCTCAGCTTTGAGGGCTGCAGCAGGATCAGGAGACAGTAAAGCCCCTGAAAACATTGGTTAGATATAGGACTGCTACTAATTTTAATTCTTGATTAATCGGTTAGTTGTTTGGTCTATAAAATGTCAGAAAATGGTGAAAAATGTTGATCAGTATTTCCCAAAAAGCGAAATGACAAATGTCTTGTTTATCCACAACTCAGAGATATTAAGTTTACTGTCATGGAGGAGTAAAGAAACCAGAAAATATTCACATTTAAGAAGCTGCAATCAGAGAAATTTGACTTTTTTTTCTGAGAAAATAACTCAAACCGATTAATCGATTATCAAAATAGTTGGCGATTAATTTAATAGTTGGAAACTAATCGATTAATCGTTGCAGCTCTAATTCGAAGTATTTCTCTGTAACATTGAATATTCATGATGAACAAGACACAATAAAAAAATGTCCTATTTATTCATGAAGAGTTCAATACAAATAGTCATACTCATTTGCTTTCTTGCCGAGAGTTAGATTACCTGTCTGCTAAATATGAAGCTGTAGCTAGGAGATAGTTAGCTTAGCTTAGCATAAAGACTGGAAACAGGGGGGAAAGTTAGCCCGACTCTGTCCAAAGGAAACAAATCTTGCTTACCAGCACCTCTAATGTTGGTATGGTAGTATCAATCTTATCATTTAACTCTCGGCAAGAAAGCAAAAAGGGTGTTTTTACCAAAATGTCAAACTATTCCTTTAAAAGCTCATCTTGTCTGCTCCATCAGGACCGTGTGGGTGTGTTTTGACCCATTTTAATTCAACAGTGTTGGAAAACAACAAGCAACCCTCACACCTGTTTTCAGATTTTGATACCCAAATTGTTAAAAAAAAAAAAAACCACTGAAGTGTGAGATTATATTCTCATGTGAAATAGAAAGTTGTGTTTTGATGTAGTCGCTCATAGTAAGAGGCTGAAAGCGGGTTTTCAGGAGCTTTTAATGCAGGGAATTAGTGCAGATTGATGCAGTATCAGGGACGGAGGCAAGCCCCAGAATGTGTGTTTCTGTAATGTTAGAAAGCCAATGTTACACATGGTAGTCGCTGTGTATTGTTGCTTCATTCTAGCAGAGTGCGGTGTACTGTTATCCTTGTTCCAACTCCTCAGAACTGGAGCAAAGCAGGCAGTAAACTACACTGAATACGAGTAGTCGCATTAAGTTGCTTATAGAGCTAGCTTTCCCAGGACGTATACATGTGTATGAGTAATGGCTCGAAATCAAATATGAGCTTTGATTTTTGTTTTCTGCTTGTGATTGTTGCTGTCTGTATTTCAGCTTTGTACAGTTGCCTTAATTATAAAGATGGTTTTGCAGCACTAGTATAAATGTTTTATTTCTCAATGTTCTCAATAAATCATCTACCAGGTTTATCATCATGACAACTGTGCCTTGCTTAATGATTTCTGTTTTATTCATTCAATAACTCGCTAATACGGCTAAGAAACCTTTTTGGCTTATTTCCCTTGACTAGTTGATGACATTTCACACACACACGTGTTTGGCAAAGGGAATTTGTGCTGCAAGACCATCTTGTTACGGATCAATTCATGTGTGTTATGTGGATAGAAATGATTTCATCTCCAATCACTCATGCTGTTAGCGATAATACATTTGATCTCAAATTGTGTGTCAGACTGAAGTGGAGCCTTTTTAGTCTTTTAAGATTTATGGAAATAAAAATGCATTGCTGCCCTGGACACCTGAGTAAATGTTTATTGCTTTTGCAAAACTTCTTAATTTAGCAGTTTTACGTCTTTCTTCCAGCCGTTCGTGCTCTAACCATTAACATTTTTTACTTTAATTCTTCTGTTCAACCTATGAGACATTCACCTCTCTGCTCTCTTCACTCCCGTCTAGCTGAGGATTGCCAGTCCGATGCGGAGAGCTTCCTTGTTCCCATAGCTGTCGGAGTTGCCCTGCTTGTTCTCATTCTTATCGTGCTGTTGGCCTATTTCATCGGGAGAAAGAGAAACATGGCCACCGGCTACGAGTCTTTCTAGTTCAACTTTCCTCGTTTAACTCTTTAACGCTCTTCAAAGGATAGTCAGTGAATCGCTGCCTTTGACTAAAAATTGCCAACGTGTTGTATTGACGTTTCCATGTAGTGTTTAGTGCTGTTGACTTCCTGACTGTATTCATAAAAGAATAATGTGACGTTTTGGGAAATGTACAAGAGTTAGATGAGATGGTTAATACCAAGCTGAATTAGCTTAGCTTAGCACAAAGACTGGAAACAGAGGTAATCTGCTAGCATGGCTTTGTTCAACTCTAAAGCTCACTGATTAACATGTTATATCACATTTATTACACTGCTTTGTTGAATATTGAATTATGATTGGTCAATCACGGCGTTCTACGGCCTGTTATTTCTTTATTGCAGACCGTTGCTATGTATAACAGACCGTTGCTATGGACGCAGTTCTGATCTCAGACTCTGGAGCACCATTTTTGTGTCAAATTATTGATTTTTTTAAGTAAGTAGCCGTGTAATAAGCGGGATAATGTACAGCGATTGATGCAAGAACTTGTCGGGGTCCTGACGGGATCTTTGCATCGCCCCGTCCGGGTCCTTGCATC
>CAKALG010005472.1:4245-18567 GCA_916700815.1 Helicolenus hilgendorfi
TGAAATGTTTGTATCCATTCAAACATCAGTGAAAGTCAATTTAATTTAAAGAGGACCTACAGTATTATGCTTATTTTCAGGTGCGTACTTTGGGTTTCTATCAAAGCATGTCTACATGCTTTAATGTTCAGAAAATGCTTTATTTTTTCTCATACCGACTGTGCTACATACCGGTCTTTTCACCCTCTGTCTGAAACGCTGAAGTGCCAAACAGGCTGCTAGGCAGGTATTATGCAAATGTATTACTTGGTGACATCACCACGTTAGGGAAGAAAAGGTGGGACTTCAAGCAAGGCGTTTCAGGCACTTCAGGAGCAGTGTTTCTATGGGGGAGAGTAATTCCCTTTGGCGTGGACTTTGGGCTTTGTAACCTCGCAGACCTTTTACATGCACAAAAAAATATATATCACACTAAAGGAAAGGGGAAATGCACAAAAGCATAATGGGTCCTCTTTAATACAATTTATTTTAGTTTTGTTTCTGGGATTTTGACAAAATGGTGATTTTGCATCGTGACATCAAACCCATTGAAATGCAATCACATGCAAGCACATACATACAAAGGCTTCCTGCAAACCATGCTTTATAGATAATTCAACATGACACTGACTATTCAGAAAGAAACATTATATTTAATGTTCCACAGTTTTAACATGATTTTGCCAAAGTGCATCTGATAGAATTGAAGCACAAACCATCAACACATTGACTTTAGTGCTCACTGTATATCGCAGTAACATGCTTACATCATTCCCTGCACGGCATTAGCTGGTCCCAGGACAGCCAAGTGCTCTTGCATTCTGCAGGAAGGCATTCAAGCTGCTCTCATCTACCAGCTATTAGGAGACACACCCTGTAGAAAGCCATACAACAGCAGGCTGAAGCGGAGACCATGTGGCTACTGTACAACACCGCCAGGCTGCAAATCTCCAATCATTTTTAGATATTTCTGCCTGATTAAATTTACTTTACGTTTTTTATATTTCATACATACGTATATACTCATACATACTGTACGTGCATAAGTACTGTATACCATATACTATAGTCTCTAATGGCTAAGCAAACATTTGACAGGTAAAACAAGACATGCTGGGCAGACAGTTGTAGTACGCTCATATCTTTTTACTCTTGTTTATCTAAATAAATAACAGCAACTATACAGTATAATAAAAAGAATACGTAAAATGATAGTGACTAATCAATATCACCATCACGTTTGGTAAAATGTCATGTCTTTGAGGGTCAGGTATCCTCTCCCACATTAAGTGGAGTTATGAGAAGGCTAGACAACAGCAGCAACTATAATGTAGACTTTTCTGTTGATGAGTAAGCTAATGAGGGTGCCCTTATGTTTTTTTATTTTATATTTAGACTGCAGAAAGATGTATTTTCATGTCGACATTTAAACATAACATTTGTTCAATCTTGTTACAGCAAAAACTGATTCACGCATGCACTCTACCATCATACATTTGATTCAAACTTGAACTGAATGCATGTCAATGATTCTTGTGAAGTCCTTCTTACCAACAGCCTTAAACAAGACACACAGCAGACATCCGTTTAAGTGGGAGTTAAAACATACCAATTACATATGTCTTGTGCAAGGCTCTTGGTATGTCTTTTAGTCTCTTATGACTACTTTTGTATGACAGTAACTTCATTTTGAAGAGAGTGCATGAAGAAGTTTGTGGACAGACAGGTGTCAGCTCCTTACATTTGCCATGGCTCTGTTATGTTTGCTCATCTAACGCTGGTTTTACTCGGCTGCATCCGCAGATTGTAGACGACGATGGCCAGCTCAGCTCCTCTGAGGGCAGCACAATCGACTGTTTGCCAGGCGGGGAAGGAGGAGAGTCTGTAGACTTTGAATTGGAAGAAGTTATGGAACCTGACGCCTGCTTTCCTGAAGGTGAGTACTACTACTACAACCACCACTTAACCTACGACAGCTTCGACATTAAACTAATACTCCATATTACACACACTGGTAAATCACCATCTCCCCTTTGTCTCTGTCTCAGGCTGTGTGCAAAAGTTCAAGTGTTGTCAGGTAAACGTGGAAGTGGGCTGGTGGAAGATGTGGTGGACGCTTAGAAAGACCTGCTTCCGGATCGTGGAGCACAACTGGTTTGAGAGCTTCATCATCTTCATGATCCTGCTCAGCAGCGGAGCCCTGGTAAGAAGAAAAAAAGACACCTGATTTATTTGGCTGCTCTCATGTATTTACATATTGTAAATATTGCATTGTTAATTCAGTCTAACCTTTCAAATAGAACATTTCTTATTCCCTGCAAAGTAAGGTCACATTTTTGAATAAGATGTATTTATTTTGTTTGTATTCCTATTTACAATGAATTACTCACTATCGTCTTCTTCACATCCAGGCATTTGAGGACGTCTACATTGAGCAGAGGAAGGTCGTTAAAACGGTGTTGGAGTTTGCAGACAAAATCTTCACCTACATCTTCATTCTGGAGATGTTACTGAAGTGGGTGGCGTATGGATATGCCAAATATTTTACAAATGCCTGGTGCTGGTTGGACTTCCTCATTGTTGATGTAGGTTGACACACCTTTTCTTACACAGAAAGACACATGAAAAAAATATGTTGTTTTTTTAAGACATCTGTGTGTGCATGTGCTCTAGGTCTCACTGGTCAGTCTGACAGCCAATGCCATGGGATATGCTGAACTCGGTGCCATCAAGTCTCTGAGAACCCTGCGAGCTCTGAGGCCACTGAGGGCCCTGTCACGATTCGAAGGCATGAGGGTAAGAGTCACTGGATGTCACCAGTGGTACAGAGTATAGGCACAAGAGCAGCAAAAAGCCCTATAATCTTGCAAAACCCAAAATGTGTTACATGTAAATGAAGCATTCCTGTCCTTCCCTAATCCTCTTTCTCCAGCTGTCATTTGTCCTCCGGCTGACTTAAATATTTAAATGACAAAGTTGATTCACTTTCTCTCAAATTACCATCTAATGATACATCAGTGATGCAGGATTTGGATTAAAGGAATAGTTTAACATTTACATGTTATGTCTCAGTTGTTTAATACGTACAAAAAAAAGTGTAAAAACAACAAGTTGTGGCTTCATGGAGTTGTGTGTGGTATTATTTTTTGGCTGGGAGCAGTGACTTCTCTGAGTCTCCACTGGTTGCCTGGAACCCTCACGTGAAGAAAAGACTCCAGGAAGTCACTTCTCCCGGGTAATAAATTGTCCGGCGGCACATAACTTCCTTTAAACACTTTACAATTTGTATACAGTAAATTAAACAAACAAGATACGACATTGTTATTAGTGAGCTTTAGAGGTGCTGGTAGGTGGATTTTGTTAGATAGAATCAGGCTTGCTGTATTGCCTTGTTTTCGGTCTTAAGCTATGCTAACCATCTCCTTGCTCCAGCTTCATATCTAACATACAGATATAATCTGTTAAATGTCAAACTTTTCCTTTAAAGCAGTTGTAGGCGAGATTGGAGCAAATATGAGTAAAAAATGTTATTTTTATAAAACGGTCGCTAGCCTATATCGTGACACTAGCACATGAGACAGGTAATTTGAAAAAAAAATCATGTGCCTCTGTGTCCTCCGGTGCTCCAATTGGCATCTGCAAGATTTCACAGACTGGAGGAAAACAAGCAGTAAGAGCTGATCTGGTGTCTGCCATCCAGCTACTGTCTATGAGATGTCAGACACTTACGAACTCTGACCAAACAGTCAAACTAGGCAGCGCTGATCAAATATGAATCAATATTCTACTACTGTAATGCTTATTTCTCACCTCAAATGTTTTCAGAAACATCTTGTAGTGTACTGTTTAGCTGTAAAATGAGAAAGTTTGTGTCCTGGCAGCCATGTTGAGATCTGCCGTTGAAATACCAAGCACCGCCCACCAGCTAAATAGGAGCGCACAATAGGAACGCTCTCTCTCTGAAATGACCTGTGATTGGCCAGAGTGTCCCATCATGGGCTAGATTTTCTAATGCCTGAAAACAGAGCCATGAGGAGGTGCAGAAGTTTCAGAACACTTGAATTACAATATGCCAAAAGGTTATTATGGAATTTTTGCCCAATGACGGCAAAAATGTGTGCCTACTGAAGCTTTAAGTGTTGCCATTCTGTTGTAACATCTCATACCATTACAATACAATACAATGTACAATATTTTGCTGTGCATTGCATGCCCGGTCTAAACAGGGTTTGACGACTTATGTAACTGAAGGGGGGAGGGTTGTCGGCTGCTGAAATCAATATAGCATGTATTGATTAGTTGTCATGTTGTGGTGTTCTAGCGCTTTACAGCACTGTGGTCTTTCCTCACATGGTAGCTATAGTGAATCCCCTCATTTGCATGAGTAGCTTTTCATGTGCGTCAGTAGCACTACATTAGAGTTTCCATTATAATTTCACTCTTTTGGACATTGTGTAATAGGTTCTTTAACGTGATTTCTTCATGTGTTATTTATGTTTCTGTTTACAGTAAGCAAATTTTGTGGCGTCGTCATGCCTCCACAAGGTGTTCTTTTTGGATGTTTCTCTAAAATGTAGTTGTTACCCACTAAGACAACTTTTAGATAAAGTACACCGCGTCAATCTTCTGCCCCTTTCCCTAATTCCTTTCCCACCTTTGCCATGCACCGTCACTGTATTTCAGCTATTTGGTGTAAGTCATAGCTGTGATAAGCTCATGCTGATGTGTATGTTGGTACTGAAACATTCACTCATGTGTTTTCCTATTCTTACCATTACCAGAGTATTGTGCATCAATTCTACATCCTGTGATCTCTGCTGTACAGATGAATTGTGTTTATATGTTGTTGTGCAGGTGGTTGTCAATGCCCTACTTGGAGCCATTCCCTCCATCTTCAATGTGCTGCTGGTGTGTCTCATCTTCTGGCTCGTCTTCAGCATCATGGGAGTCAACTTATTTGCGGGAAAGTACGGCCATTGTGTCAACATAAGCTCAAGTAAGGATTTCCCTACGTTTGAGGTGAAAAACAAGTCAGACTGTGACCGCATGGACCCAGAGACTGCTCGCTGGAAGAACGTCAAAATCAACTTTGACAATGTTGGCTTGGGTTACCTTGCACTGCTGCAAGTGGTAAGTAACTGAACATTAGACAAATGCTGATTTAAGATTGTGAATTTGTTATTTGCTATATTGGTGGAAAACTGGAAGTGATAAAAAGGTCAAATACAATATTTCTTTGTGGATATTGTTCATTTCTTTAAAGGCTACATTCAAGGGCTGGATGGACATCATGTATGCTGCTGTGGACTCTCAAGCCAAGGTAATCAAATGCCAAGGTTTATCTCAACCTGTTTGTTACATTTTATAATCTCTCTTATGATATCACAATACTTAAAGGGACTGTTTGTAACTTCTTACACGTATAAATCTACTGGGTTGGGATCACATGCGCGCTTGTATATGCAGCTGTTGTGTGGAAACTACTTGTGCTGTGTGCACATGAAATCAGATCACAGTTGCAATTATCATTGACTAACGTCTTTATTACAACAACATGAGTTTGTTTGGCTTCACTGTAAACAAATAAGCTAAATGTGTGGTCCATGAGTGTTCGCTGTTAGCACCAGTTGCCAAATCAACCAGGACTCATAACTTTAACGTACTAATGTCTCCATTTTGTGTCACTATTATAGCAAGACGAACAACCAGATTATGAGATCAACCTGAAGATGTACATGTATTTTGTTATTTTCATCATATTTGGAGCCTTCTTCACACTCAATCTCTTTATTGGTGTCATCATAGACAATTTCAATCAGCAAAAGAAAAAGATAAGTATCAAATCTGCTTTTTAAATTAAAATTGGTATTTTGACTTGATTTTCTGACAGAAATGCAATATTTAAAAGCATTACTTTCAGTAGCTCCTCATCACCTTTGCTGATTTTTAACATGTCTCGCATTCCCTGTTTACTTTGGAGGTCAGGACATCTTCATGACAGAAGAACAGAAGAAATACTACAATGCCATGAAAAAGCTGGGGTCAAAGAAACCCCAAAAGCCTATTCCTAGACCATCAGTATGTTAACTTTAATCATGACTGCATCTAATCTGTATTACAAATCTGATCCTTGTTTCATAGCACCTAAAATGTATTTGTGTTTCTCTGTCTATTTCAGAACAAACTTCAAGGATTCATCTTTGACTTAATTACAAAACAAGCATTCGATATTGTAGTAATGGTTCTGATATCTTTTAATATGGTCATCATGATGGTGGAAACTGATGAACAGTCACAAGATAAGATTGACACTCTCTACTACATTAATTTGGTATTCATTATCCTCTTCACCGGAGAGTGCTTGTTGAAGATGATCGCACTTCGCCAATATTTTTTCACAAATGGTTGGAATGTATTTGATTGCATCGTCGTTGTCCTGTCAATCATCGGTATGACACGCTTCTGTTCACTGTGTTCAAATCATTCATTTTGTCAGTATATGTCTGTGTTGTTTACAGTCTAATATGTTTTGCTTTCTTTCCTCAGGCATGTTTCTCTCAGAAGTGATAGAGAAGTATTTTGTTTCGCCAACCTTGTTCAGAGTCATCCGATTGGCCCGGATCGGCCGCGTACTCCGCCTTATTAAAGGTGCCAAAGGAATTCGCACTCTCCTGTTTGCCTTGATGATGTCACTTCCTGCCTTGTTCAACATCGGCCTCTTACTCTTCTTGGTGATGTTTATCTATGCCATCTTTGGCATGTCAAATTTTGCTTACGTCAAGAGGGAAGCAGGCATCGATGACCTTTTCAACTTTGAGACGTTTGGCAACAGCATGATCTGTTTGTTCCAGATCACCACCTCCGCAGGTTGGGACCGCCTACTCGATCCCATTCTCAACAAACACAAATATGATTGTAACGCCACCACGGAGCATCCTGGCAGTAGGGTCAAGGGAGACTGTGGGAATCCTCCTGTGGGGATTGCCTTCTTTGTAAGCTACATCATCATCTGTTTCCTGATTGTGATAAATATGTACATTGCAGTCATCCTAGAGAACTTCAGCGTGGCCACTGAAGAGAGCACGGACCCACTAAGTGAGGATGATTTTGAAACGTTTTATGAGGTCTGGGAAAGGTTTGATCCTTTTGCGACGCAGTTCATGGAGTACTATATGCTGTCAGAATTTGCAGATGCTCTGGACCCGCCATTACGCATAGCCAAGCCTAACAGGATGGAACTGATCGCTATGGATCTACCAATGGTGAACGGTGAGCGCATTCACTGTCTGGATATCCTGTTTGCATTCACAAAACGCGTTCTGGGCGAAGGCGGGGAGATGGACATCCTAAGGGGGCAGATGGAGGAGCGCTTCATGGCCTCCAATCCTTCCAAAATGTCCTTCGAACCCATCACCACCACGCTCCGCCGCAAACAGGAGGACACGTCAGCCACCATCATCCAGAGAGCATTCAGAGAGTATAAGAAACAACAAGCTGCCGTGAAGCCCTCTGACACATCCAGTGATAACATTCAAAAGGATGATGAGACACACATTGACAAAGAGGATGTCGTCACAGACAAACTCCAAGACATTTCTAGCGCCGATAAAAATGAACTGACACCCTCGACATCCCCTCAACCTTCATTTGTGACAACAAATGGGAATAACAAATATGAAAAAGACAAAAGTGAAAAGGAGGTTGAGGGCAAAGATGTCAGAGAGAATTATCTGTAAAAGAATGCTGGAGATGAAGACATTTTAATTAATGACAAAATGTTTACAACCTTTGAAAGTGATTAAAAAGACATCCATTGGACTCCCTCCCTCAGTGTGGATATCTACGCCAAACTAACCATGCTTACTTGAGTCTAACGGTTAGTGTAAAGTGGCTCATCCAGGCTGCGTTCAGGAGCGAGGATGGCTGTTTGTGCTGAAGTGTTCTGAAAGACACATTAGTTAATGCTTTAACTTCTATTGCAGCTAGTTCTGCTATCCAGTGTCTTGAATTATTGTTATATCACTGACTGTTGTATTACTTTACTTACCTTTTTTTCAAGCAGGAAAAAACAGTTTTTACGTTATTACTTTAAGAATTCATAGTTTGGTTAATTTACTTTTTATACACTTTTTTTTTACTCTTCAAAAGTGGATAGTCTTTACAACGAGCAGCACTGCTTTAAGGCTGGTCTTACTCACTGATAGCACTTAGAATACTTGACAAATCCAAGAGACCACGTCAGACTTGCTGCAGTTAACTAGAGATGTAGACCTGCATGTTTCTCCATGATTATGCATGCTAGAGTGTACTATTTTCATCACTGCTCTCTCCCTGTCCATCAGGCTTCATGGTGCGAAGAATGTGAGGTGAAAACTGTTACATGGACAGTAATTTTTCTTCATAACACAAAGCCCTGCTTGATTGCTGTCTAAGCTTTACTTTTCAACCTTTAACTGCATATTTTTATTTGGAAAAGGTTTATGTTTTTGCGCGCTTTGTAAACTGTTTTTTCACAGTTTACCTCTCAATCTTTATCATGATAAATATCTAAATTGGATGAGAGACGGCTCAGAATATTCTGAATGATTGTCTCAAGGACATAGCATCACACATCTCATGTTTCCTACTGCTGTTTACATTTTATAGTGGCAGTTTGTCAGTTCTTCCCATTGCTATGACAACCACTGCATCTGTTGTTCCATGTTATAAATGTATAATTCCATTCATGAAAGTATATTTTGCATGTAATTAAAACGTTCAATACTTACACTATACTTTATGCATAATGAAAGAATGTTTTTGAAGACATAGAATTTAACATCTCCCATCATTCATATGCATAATGCTTGTAGTGTGTAAATAAACTGCATGCAAGACACTGCTATAACCTATTTCACTGAAACGCCAAAAGAATAAAGATGACATGTACCTCAAGTATGCCTAAAATATTCATTTATTTTCTTTATATTAAAGACATTTCTATATTGTTTTATGTATGTAAGGTCCTTCATTTAATTATCTTTTTTTAGGTGACTGGAGGGGTTAGAGGTGGATTACAGGTTGGGCTTTGCTTGCCTTTTTGTCTTTAAGTAACAATCACCTTATTATCATCAATGTACTAGTGAAACTGTGTACTGCTTTATGTCTGTTCCTCTGTCTCTCCATATTCAAAAGAGATAGATAGATAGATAGATAATAATCAATAATTGTGTGCAGTTACAGTATATGCTTTGTTTACCCATGTAAAGAGCTTACATTTCTTGATATTTGAATTGATGTTCTTGTTCAAACACTAAATGTGTGTTAATATACTGTGATATGCACACTTATTCACAGGAAACCAGCTGAACTGGTGCAAAATAATATTTTTGTTTACCTACAAATATTTAAATTTTCCCGCATGTTTTTACTTTTTTCCATTAATGGAGGTATTTTATTTCTACGTATTATATGTAAACACGAGTTAGCCTGTCTAGCTTTGCCTAGGTTAGTCTGACAATTCTGAATGTGCAGTAATTAACAAATTAACATGTTTAAGTTGTAGGTAGTTGACAGCTAATGCACATGAACCATGCACACTGCCTCGCTCTCCCTAATATGCATGATTGATAACGTGTCCCCTAAGAGATTAATTCAAGTTTCCCTCACTAAGAGTTGTTTTTCTTTTTCTTTTTTTTCAGAGACCACATTTTTGAGATCAATGTTATGTTTAGCTGTTCCTAACGGTCTTTGAAATGTCTGAAAGTCTTATTCTTAGTCTTATAAGTGTATATTCCTTTACAGTGGGCACAGATTTTCATAGTGATTATTTATGTATTTCCCTACTTCAACTGCACATCATCTTTGCTGGTGAAATAATGTAATTGATATCTAGCAGGCAAGGATTCACGATCATATAGTTGAATGAAAATTGATGAGTAATCATCAGATTGCATGTTGTGATAACGTCCAGTTGAGTGGAGGGGATATCATTTTGAAAAATGGATCTAAAGTGCTGACCACAATCAGAGGCATTGAGCATTGGAGTTTACAGTTATAAGCGTTATGACTGTTACAATGCTGACTGTTACCAAACCGTAATTAGCATTAGTGTCAACCCAGAACCTGTAAAATGTTAAAGCTATCAGTGCCCATTTCATGTGCAAAACATAACGAGCACTCAAACTGTAAATGTAAACTTTTATTGATGTTTTGAATTGTTGGGACATTCAAAAGCACTTGTGAATGTCTGACTAAGCAAATCCTATTGAGTGACATGACAATACATTATAGCTACATTTTCTTCAAAATATTTTATTCCCTCCTGGCCAAGAACGGAACTCCAGAACTGAAAATGTGTTCAGCTTTGTGATATGTTCATTTCATTTCAGTTTTAACAGAGACATCTGTACCCGGAAGCTAGAATCTGGTTTCTGAGTGCGCTTTGTGGCTCCTGCCGGAAACTATTAGCATCTTAAGTGGGTGGAACATTTTATTAATTATTAATAACAGTCCAAATATTCATTACAGTCCAACATCGCTTTTACCTATTGTGGCTGCTGAATCCTGAGGGCAGTAAACAAGAGGCTGATGGCAAAGTGCTGATTATTCCTGCCATACTGTCTCACAATGATGTGATTATCAGTTTGCGCCGCACCCACTCACAGTACTTTATGGTTCACATGTTGTTTTCCTGACAAGCCAGTCATCAGAACAACTCAGCTGTCTCTAAATAAATGTTTGGGTAACACTTTCTATGACGCCCATGTCTATAATGCATTATAAACATACTTATAATGCATTATAATCTGCTCATTGCACTGTTTGATTACAGTTATAAGCACTCGTAAATATTCATAATGTTTTATAACAATAATCAGAACACATTATTAAGAATTTTATAATTATTTATAAGGTCAAGTATCATAAAATGTTATAATTGCTGGTCACTCACTATTTTTTTTGCAGATCATACTGTATTATAATTCCATAGTTGTAATACATTATAATCACTGTTATAATGTATTACAATGTAATTATGAGTTACTCATTGTTTGCTTTAAGTGAAGTAAAAACGTTTTGTGTGTTGTTCTTGCTTGAGTTAATGAAATGTTTTCACAACAGTGATTATAATATATTATAAAAGATTATAACGCATTACAACTATAAAATAGTGTAGTTAATAATATATATTACACTATGATCCTTGCAAAAAAAGTCAGTGAGTGACCCAGCAAAAATGTGATATTATTATTGTTATATTAGACATTATGAGTCATTATAAAATGCTTTATAATGTGTTATTGTTATAAATCATGATGCATATTTATGAGTGTTTGTAACTTTAATTACACACCGATATAAGCAGATTATAACGCATCATATTTATGTTTATAATGCATTATAATAGTGATTATAATGTATTTTAAAAAGTTTATAATGTATTACAATTATGGGAATTATAATGCACTATGATCCTTGCAAAAAAAAAGTATAAGTGAGTTACCTGCAATTATGAAGTATTATGAAACTTATATAGACTTACCTACTATAGACCTTATAAGAAAGCCATTATAAAATGCTATATAATGTTATGATACGTATTGTTCTAAAGCAGTGCTTATAACTGTAATTATACGGTGCTATAAGCAGATTAGAACACATAAATATGTTTATAATGCATTATAGACATTGGCGTCAGTGTTACCAATGTTTGCCAGCAGAACTCAAGACAAGACAGAAACAAGTAATTATTTAAAGGTCCCATATCATGCTCATTTTTATGGTTCATACTTGTATTTTGTGTTTGCTAGGCAACAACTTGGGTCCATGTGTACTTCCTGTCAGCTGATGACATTCACATACACTGCAACCAGGAGTAAACGGTGACACATTTAGAATGTTTACGTTTAAAATTATGTCAAGGGTCTAAATATTGTATATTTGTGACATCACAAATGGGCAGAAATCCTGACAGCTTGTTTCAAATGCAGAGTTTCTGAATACGGGCTGTGTGTATTTCCCTGTGGATTGAGTGTTTCGATACTTTCACAGTATCTATAGAGGACTTAAACCTGCTTTATAATTTAAAAAAAAACATGAAAATCTCACTTAATTATAATACCTTTAAGTAAATATCGAAATATTCTTATTCTGTTAAAAAAAAAAAAGTCCTATAATGTCAACTGATGTAAGAGAGTCAATATACTTGAAATGTAGCCTATGACTGAAACCAGCACATAGCTCCAACAGGTGGGGTTACAGATTGCCTATTTTAATGACCAGTAAATCAAGAGTGATTCTGCAGATTCTCCTTGCCGGTTGCCCGGCAACATGACATCAAGCTCCTCTGTTAGACTGCATTAGGGTGGAAGGTCGGAAGTTGGTCTGCCGTCCCCACCCTGGTAGTCTTGCAAGCTGGGCAATAATAAGTGGACATGTTATATGTGAAAGGATGTCTATTTGGCTCGGGATCTCGCCACTGGCATGCATGGAGGGGCAGGGGGAAAAACAATTTAAAGAGAAATCTGAGAATGCTGCCCATAACGGCTCTGTAATTTCATTTGCTGTAGATAGATGGGAGGAAAATCCCATTAGATTAGGTAGTGGCGAGTACCCCCCTACCTTCCCTGTGTGCTAATAGACACTCACACACACTCACTTTTGATCTCAACCGCTAAATCATACACACACAAGCACTGTCTGTTTCAAGTGAACCACTCCCTCAGTAACTCACACAGCACAAACACAAATACTGCAGTTTACAGCCAACCCTTTGTCAAGCAGAAATACAACAGAGGATTTTTCTATTTCTGTTTCATGAGATATTACAAAATATAGTAACTGCAAATATGTAAGAAAATAGAAATCCTAGACCATCAACATGTTGTGTGTAGCCTATACAAGGGCAAATGTATGTGTACTGAAGTGCAAGGCAATCAAATTACAAGCAACACATACAGAAAACGAAATAAAAGAGTTAATTTGCAAGTGAGCTGCTTGTATTATTGGGCATGGCTCTTTGATCAATAATGGTCTGTACAAACCACAATGGATATAGCCATTAGAATGCTATAGCACCATATCCCAGGGGGTGCATATTCCACAGTCTTTCCTCTAATAGGTTTTCAAATGCATTCTTTGTGAGTGCAACAACACATGCAGTATTTATTGCTCTTTGCTAAGTACAACACCTTGATTACCTACCATGTAACTACTCTGTGTGTGTGTGTGTGTGTGTGTGTATTATGGGGAAAATATAATCAATTTAATTTATTAATTACTGTAATAAACACAAAATAGTTCATATTAAATAGATATTATTCATCATGTGTATTAATTGTAAAATAACCTCTAACAATACGCGTTCAAAACTGTGAGCCAAACCGTACACAGACTTTCCCCATTATTGCACATGCTCAGGGCTCGATACCAACCTGATTTACTCTTCCATTGATGTGTGCTGCAGAGAGTAATGATTATGTGCCAGAGTTAGTGCTAAATAGTATCTGACAAGGCATGGAAAGGTCTCTCTTGGAACAGTTGCACCAATGCTGGACGCTGACTGCTCTTCTCATGGACTCAACACTGTAGACATCAAGCGTTCGTACTTAACAGTCAATGCATGGTGTTGCATTAGATTGGGCCACCAGCTACTACTGGCTGGATGGAAATAGCCTATGCTTCCACTGCAGAGGGTAAACTGTGTAAAGATGTGTTCATTTGCACAAATGCTCTTGTTTTCTTGTTTGGATAAGCTGAAGAATAATATAATTTATATTACACAACAACAAAAATCAGATACAAATGTTGACATTATCTTTGAATGTCTTTCCTAAACTGAGGATGGTAAATTGTCAATCCAAACTTAGTGAGTGTATGGGTGTAACCCAACCACTGAGCTCCCTGAAATCATTTCCATATATTCAAAGTAGATTTATCCTACCTCGACATGCAATATTTTTTTTTCTGCTTGTTGCTTCAGATGCTGTAGAAGTTGTTTTGACCTGCTGTCTTAAAATCATAGCACATGGTAAAATCCACCAATTAATTAATATGTAGGCCTAGGCTATAATCACTCCCCCTACACATAACCTGATATTTTCAGGTGGAATTTCATTCATTCATTCATCATTCATTCTCACTGTGCAATATCATTTTCCACTTGTGCAATTTTAACAGTCTGTTTATTGTCAATACTGTATATACTGCTCCTATGTTTATACTTCCTTCTATTTAAATAGTTCATATTTTGTTACACTTTGTTTAGCTCTTTTTTTACTGTGTTAGCTGATGCATCTTGTTTTTTGCAAGGAATATCTTATCTTATCTTATCTTATTCCGTACCTAGATCACCACCTGAAT